>CAIGRB010074016.1:13834-46445 GCA_903798255.1 Fraxinus quadrangulata | reverse complement strand
TAAGGTTTTCCTATATATAGGTCATGGCTTGTAATATTAATATAACATTCCAACATTGAGAGAATTGAGAGAAAACATTCTTAAGAACTTAGATTTCAATTGATTATTGAAATCTTGATATTGCAAATACAAAACTATTGATTTTATAGTGGATTCTACTCCTCTAAACTTCTTGTGTTCTTGTTCTTTTCATCTTTATTTCATTGTCCACATTATCTTGTTATCCGAAATTCATAACATAGATCATCATCAACTTTAATGAAATTTCCAGAATTTTGTGACTGCTTCACCTAGTATCTTAATTTCATTTTTGCTTCAGCAATCATCCATAATTGGCATCAAGTTGGAGAAGGTCTTACCGCTTTTTGTAGAGAATTCTAGAATTGCCAATATGAAGAATTATCCAGAAAATTGTAGTCGGCAATTCACCGACTTTCACTCACATATATATATATACACATATTTAGTGTATTATGAGTATGTGTGAGAAGGAAAAAAATTGTGCAGAACGACAAAGATAAATGCATGTGAGAAAAAAATTGCAAGTGATGAGAGTTAATGGTGAGAGAGAGAGAGAGAGAGAGAGAGAGAGAGAGAGAGAATTGGGTGCTAGTGTAGTGAAATTGTTCCAATTTTGAGTAAATTAAGGGCATGTTTGAGCCTTATTTTTATATAGAATACATTTTGTAATAGTAGATTAACAGAGAACGTATGATAAAAAATGTAGAATAAGTTTTTTGGTTGTGTGTAATATTATTTTATTGAAAAATGTGTTGTTGAAAAGAAGAGAAAAAAATGCATTTTGAAGAAAATAGGGATCAAACAAGAACTAATTGTATAAAAGTTTCTCGTTAATAAATAAAATTAATTTCTTTGGTGTTTAAACTCAACATTTGGTATCAAAGCAAGACCATTGTGGACAAATTTTTGAACTTTTGGGGTTCGTGCACAAATTGTGATTGTGAAAAGCTTGCTTAATAACAATGAGGTTATTCAAGTTACGATGGAACAATCTATAAGTGGTAGGCGGAGTGAAGATACTCAATAACCAAAATTATATCCATGGTAAACTTGCATATGACGAGACCTGTGGAAAGTAGTTGGTGAAAGTGACGTGACACCATAAGAAGAACTCGTAGCTCTGAAGAAGTGGAAAATTAAAGTGGGCAAGGCTATGTTTTTCATAAAGACAACAATCGAAGAAGAATTATTGGAGTATATAAGAGACCAGACCGTGTCAAAGAAGCATGGGACATTTTCGTAGCACTATTATCAAAGAAAAATGATTTGAGATTGCAACTTCTTAAAAATAAGCTGCTCTCTATCGTTCAAGGAGAAATGATAGTAAGTCAGTATTTTAACAAAGTTAATGCCTCTGTCATGAGATTTCTAAATTAAATTCTTTGAATAAAAATTTAAAATTTAGAATGAGAAGAATCATTATACATAGATTGAGATCAAAATTTAGAGACTTTATTGATGCCGTACAACATTGGCCAAAGCAACCCTTACTGGTAAACTTTGAAAATTTGTTGGTCGATCAAGAAGCATTTATCAGGCAAATATTATGCGACTCAATAAAGAAAGAAGAGAAAGAAGTGTCATTCAACTATAAAAGAAGAGATCAATTCCGTCAATAAAATAATATAGAATTGAAAAAAGGTAAATATAAATGACAGGTTGAAGGAAGTTACCAAATAAGGGGAGCTCAACAAAATTGCGATAAGAGAGGCCAGCTATTTAAGAGATATCAATGAAATAATGGCTCGTGTTTTGTATGTAAAAATGAGGCCATTATGCTAAAGATTGCTGATTTAAAAAGGAGCCAATGAAAGGTAATGTAACAACTTTCAACAAACAAGAGAAATATAATAATTAAGAAGAATAGAATGTTGAAGCATCCACGATAGTAATTAAGACGACTCAAGAGAAGAAATCCAATTTAAGTCTAAAGGATGAATCAATATTATTAGTGGTCCTTTTTGGACTAATGAATTACGAAGATAATTGGTTTGATGACTCAGGAGAGGACATCGTATTTTATGAAGAATCTCCTTAGGAGACTCCTCCATAGGGATGAACTCCCAAACTTAAAAGAAATAGAGGTTTTCGAAGAAGAGTATTATTGGCAAACACCGCAGAGGATGGAATTAACAAATTTAACTTAAGAAGCGTTTCGCTACTCGTTCAGTTGAGAAAAAAGAATTGCCTGATAACTGGTCTAATGACAAGTTGAAGGAGAAGATACCACACCAAATCAATGAGCAAGAACATGCAAATAACCCCTTAACAAGATGATGTGTACCAAAAAACACTAGAAGAGGATCGATAGAGTCTACAAAAAGAGATTGAAGTACGTACAAATTTACAACCACAAATAAGAAAGTCAAGTAGACATGAGAAATCAAGTATCAATTATCCTAATCTAAAAATCAATGAAGGAGAAAGTATAAAAGAACCAGATATATTTGACGTGGCAAAACATTTGTACTTCAGACATCAAAAATACGTGTATAGGAAAGACATTTAAAACACTTTCAACAATCTGACGGCCGCAACATCGGACTAAGATGTGGTGAAACTAGGTGTCCTTTATCCGGTTTCAAACTTATTTTATACCACCACGGTGCAAATATTGTACCATTTGAATATCTATGCCTCGTTGAATCTCCACATATGGATACCTTTTCATGGGGAAAGGAATTGTTCAGGGTTACATATAAGTATCTGAAGCTCGCTTTTGCCAAGGAGAACCCGAAAATTGATGATCCAAAGTGCATAATGTCATGGAGACTTCATGGGGTCCCCTCTTACTCTCCAGACATGGATATACGAGTCCATTCCAATGTTGTTTGGGAAAGTTCGTACAAGAGTCAACCACACAAACCCTCGCATTCTAAACAGAGTAACAATGGTTCACGTGTATTATCTGCATACCTTGATACTATACTGTTTAATGTGGCTAAGGTAACATATATATTAACTTGCACTCATATCAACAAAATTTACTTTAAAATTTTCAAATTTATATATAATTTTCAAGTTTGTAATACGCCATTTGATTAATATTTTCAGGTTGAAGTTGTGATAATCAAACCCTCTGAAAAGGAACGGATGGCATCTTACTATCAAGGGTTAACTGAAAGGAGATGCATTACCATACCATCAACAATTGCTTCCGGAGCTGACCTTGTGGATGATACAATCTACCAAGCAGTAGATTATAAATACACGAGTTTATCTAATCCTTCGCTCATGCCATGCAGCCACAATATGGCAAACCTCAGTAATAAGGGAGCTTCGAATCAAGTGTCATATTCATTTATTATTATATATCTTCAAATTCATAATTTACAAATCATTCAATGAACGTTCATTCCATGTAACCACACATAATCAGAGTTCCACAGGATCTTATGGCTTCTTGGCTTTCGTGGATTATAAGTTCAAATTATTGACTCACGGTCGAAATTAAAGGCCGAAGTTAATCGTATCGAACAAACACTTGAGACAAACTATCATACACTTTTGAGAATGCTTCTAAAGGTAAAGAAGTTTGCAACGCATGCTACAAACCAACACGATAGTAATATCAATGAATCTAACGAAGCAGAGACAATAAACATGAAGGGAAATTAATATGAATAATTATACTATGTACCTACACAGCGTGTATGTAAAGTCAATATTCAATTAAAAAAATACACTACTATTACCTTCTATGTATATTTTTTTTTTAGCATGTTGATAGCCGTGGAAAATCAATTACCCGTACAATTGATGGGACGGACTTCAAGATAGTCAACCACGCATCAGAAATTCAAATTGATAAACCATAGAGTGATTGTGATCCTGTCATGGCTGATTCCGCAACTAACGTTAACGAGCAAATGTTGCCAACCGAAATTCATGATGACATAAACTATACGGAGGAGGGCCTCATTCAAGTCGATCAGATCATAAAGTGCAACGTCATTGAAAATGAATTCTGAGGATCAAGTTTAATGATACACAAATAAGTTATTCAAACATACGAAAAACGCTCATATCATCATATCAAATGCAGGGGATTTCACAACAATTACTTCATATCTGGTATTTTATATTATGTGATTTCTTTTAATATCATTAACACAAGCAAACGTTAGCCTAAGATTGATGGTAGTCAATCTCACATGTCACGCTTGCAAGTGAGCGATGAATTTGGATGAGATGTGATTGTTCAAGAACTTATTCCTATTGAGGTACGTTAGTCAATATCATAAGTACATGAACACGTAAGTACACGGGCCACGCTATGAATTTGGGATTATCTGTTAATTCAAATAATATATGCATTTCTGAACGAACACTAGTATACCAGTTCATGTATAAAAAACTTAAACAATGATACGTAATTTCCATATGTGAGGTTTCAGTTAAGTACGTCTTAACAAATTATTGTATGTACGCGAAAATTGTCATTTATAATTCTATACACTGATAGCGAGTTTATGCTAATGCTAACAATTTCCTCGTAATGACTTTCAGACAAGTTGTGTCGTGCCCATGGGATACAATGTTACTAGCAATGTCACGAATGTGTCAAATGAAATACTTAATACGAGTAATCTGCAGGTCGAGACATATATGCAAGTTTTTGGAAATACAAATGCATTAGTAATGTTGTTTATAACACACCCAAATACCCCAATCAATTATAGTTATTACTTAGATTGTTTAATTTATTCCCAGTTCAAACTAACACAATTTTATTTATGATGAATTTTTTTCAAACCAAAACCCCAAGTTTATATGAACAAACACCATCTACTTTATGTTTTGTTGGATATGCATAATCCACTCAAAAAATAGTCTACTTATTAAGTACATTTTTGTGTATAGCCGAAACACAATATAACACTGAGTATATGATGAATGCTTTTAACGAATCAATAGAACGCCCAAACGCCGAAGATGTTGAAATTTTTTATGAGTGGTTCAGTGACGGTTATAGACCGAGCCACATGTAAGTCTGATTCAGTTTTTTATCTAATGTTATTGTACAGCGTGACCATTACATTACTATGCAAACTATTTGTTTACTTGTGCGGTTAATAGTAAATTCAAGTTCTCACCCATAAAAGATGCACGGAATCCCCCATTGCAGTTCGAGCCATACACAGTCAACTCGAGGAGATGGTGGCATGAGCTATGTCAACCGAATGTATACCTCAGAGATTCGATACGTATGGAAAATGTACAACCCATTTTTTTATCGTCACTGCTTTCATAATGTATAATATTAATGATGGACACCTCATTCCTTTGCAGCATATGGATGTTTACTTCTACTATTTGCATAAGATGATCAAGTTCAGCAGTTCGATATCCTTCAAATGTAAAACAATTGATTCATTCTTCGGTTCCATGGTTAAATCTGCATACAAGACATGTATGGATGATATATAGGAAATATCAAAATTCAAATCTCTTGTTGAGTATGCAGACGAGGATTACATGCATTGTAATATGCCATGTCGGTCGTAGATCATGTCCTCATTCCTATAATGAGGCACTTTCACGTCAAATAGAGGGTGTTGTACGTGTACAACTCAAGCAGGTTAACGGTGAGAGATCGGATGGTTGTCGTAGATGTGGAGCCATTTTCGTACATATTGCCTTGTCTCATGGTCAATATCAAGGACTGACAGCCCAACATAGTAGATGTGTTTGAGCATGTTGAACCGCTTGCAATGAAGATTGCTAGTGATATCCCACTGAATGGGCACGAGGAAGTATTCTGTAAAATGTTGCATCCAATAATATTACATACAACATGGTGCATAACTCAGTATCATTAATATTATCACGTGTCTCACTATATTATTAAAAGCACTAATATTAATATATCATCAAACTGACAGACACAATTGCAGAGTTTATGTCATAAAGTATGCTGATAGTATAATACACCAGAAAATCCTCTCTATGACCGATAATTTTAACGCAAACATGCAAGGACATACCTGGCTGCTCTGCTATATAAGCATGCATGCAAGAAGTTAATCAAAGGACATGAAACGGACTACGACCTTGTACCAAGGAGTGTCGGAGAGAAAGGAAAATGAAGGGAGTGGTTGAGGAGTGACTATCATTACTTTTGGATATTTTCTTCTTTTTTGTAGCTGTTCGAAATGTTAGCTTCAATGGATGATCTTAAATTCTGAATCATGTATAGTCAGTTAGACATATTTCTTTTGGTGGGATGATTAACTTTGTCTTGTTTCGGAGAATTTGGTAGCTATTATTAATATTATCTCCACTTATGTCGTGGTTCAATGCTTTGTTCTTCGAATTCTTTCAGCATTTGAATTTCATTTTAATATTTATTTTTTTATCTTGAACTATGCTCGTTCACATATTACAGGGCAGTCATACACTAAGCATGCTACCCTCGTGATAAATATTGTAAATGTTGTTTCAAATAAAGAAATCTACAATCATTACACTTAACATAGCATCTAGTCAATAATGCACATATGATCAGAATTATGTCGTGTGCATTTAAGTTGGTAGTGTTAATCGATAGATTTGCAAATTGCAAATATAGATCAAACTGACATTACATTTGGAGGAGAAATGATCTGAATAAAAAATATTGGTGCATTTTCAATCAACAAGGGAAAGCAACTAACAACATCTATATTTATTGTAAAAGTTTTATGGCCAGACGAAGATTTCTATAGTAAAAATCTTACACGTAGACAAGACCCCACATAGTAGCATGTTTGCAAAATACCACCACATCTCAATCGAGCAACCTATAACTTAAGCTCGACATTGACAAATTCTTCGTGGCCATCTCTGGAAAATCGATGCGAAAGGATAACATATCAGGCCCAGTAATCCTTTTGCATTTATCAATGTAATATGGAAGATCGCACTACGCTAAGGTTTTGGATGAAAAGCATTAGATAGACATCGAAGCAACCTCACAACATCAGTCGAGTCATCATATTTAATATTTTAGCCGTGATCAGCTATTACCCTATCGTGCAAATGAAGACTCAGTTTTACTACGAAGATATGGTACTTGATTGTCTCAATTTATTTTAATCCACCAATGCAAAACCACATATTAAAGTACGTAAGATTTAGTAAACAAATATAATGCAATGAACCATCAAATTAATAATAGAATCGAATACAAATAATAGAACACTAAACATTGAGAAATCTACAACGGTAGAAGTTTAATCAAAATGGTAAACAATAAACTAGATAATCTAGTCTCTCGACGCTCGTTTTTGTTTTTGTACATCACTAAGAAGTTCAGGTTTCTTGCACATTTTCCTATTGCGTCTCATGCCCCGCACCTTCCACACCTAGTTATTTGTAACAATTCCAAAATTGACGTATCCTCATCACCTTCTGTGGCATGCACGATTGTCTCTTCGATCTAGGAGGCAAAATGGCATCATGGCAACTATAATTATCTACTTTCCATTGGACACGATCTCCAAGTGGTGTGATGCACCCAACATAAAAATCGACTAACAATATTTTGTGTGGTATGTAGAAAGTAATTGTAAGGTTGATTGCACCTATCACCAATTATAGCCAATGCGTGTTCACGCGGAACATCATCCACGTGGAAGCGATAGCACGTACATTCAAGGACCTCAAATCAACAACATGTTGTGAGCTCTCTTCCGACACTTGACACAAGAAATCACTTGATGCAGGCATCTAAGAAAAAATAGTCCGATGTCAGGTATAACAAATGTTTGCATACCGACTTATCATACAACAAATGAATCACGTGAAGAGCAGTATTTCACAATCTAAAGGATAAAAAAATATAAGCAACCAACATGGATTGTTGTTCATGTACTTACCTTAAGTCTCAATGACCACTTCGCATTAGTTCTCAGCAATTTCTCTGATTTCGATGCGAGTCGAGTGAATGTTCCCTATGCTATTCCCATACTTGGAAAACCATGTCTGTATTAAGTGCCTTAATGATTCGAACAAATAGTCAATAGGATAGTGCTTCACTGATTCCGTAACTGATTTTACCGACTCCACGGTGTTCGACGTCGTAGCAGAATACCTATTAGTTTGCATGTGTGCTCTTGACCACTTATGATATCCAATTTCGTCCTACATTAAACAAAAAATATAAAAGAATTTCAGTAGTGAGGGACACCAGCTAGAGTAAAACTCAAATGTTAAAGATAAATGTGAATCCAAAATATAATTTCCACAATTTTTTTAATCTTCTACATCAAAAACAAGTTGAATTACAACTAAATAAATTGCAACATGGATATATTATCATGATATGTTAACCATAATGTTAAACGAACACATCGTGTGGTTGGTATTACTTATTTCGGAATTACAACCACTTGAAGGAAAAATTGTACTAACAATATAAAGTGTGAAACAAGGCAAAATGTCAAGCATAAATATTCTCTTTTTCCATACATTTGTATACTATTAATAATAAACAAGCTCAAAAAAGGATGAAATGAAGTAACATTACCAAATCTGTCGTGATACCCTTTTTAAACTTATCTAGCTATTTCATATGGTACTCAAAATCATACTTTGTGTACGATATCACTGTTGCGTTGAAAGATATTGTGATGTTGCTCCTGTAACTTCTATATTTTGTCCTAAGGTTTTGTAGTATATGATGTGCACAAAATCCATATGTTACACCCGGATAAACATTACTTACAATATGTTCTATGCTAGGATGATGGTCTGATACGAAACATACATTATCCTTTCACCATAAGCTTCCTTGAATCCCCTAAAGAACCAGCACCATGAGTCATTGTTCTTCGAATCCCCAACACCAAACAATATTATAAATATTGAATCATTAGCATCATGTGTGCATGTAGTGAATATCGTCCCGCCGTATCACCCAGTCAGATATGTCACGTCATTGATGACCACATGTTTGCATTCAACCCACCCTCTTATGCAAGCACCTAACGACATAAAAGCATATTTGACTACTTGCAAACGGCTCTTCTGNATGTGTGCATGTAGTGAATATCGTCCCGCCGTATCACCCAGTCAGATATGTCACGTCATTGATGACCACATGTTTGCATTCAACCCACCCTCTTATGCAAGCACCTAACGACATAAAAGCATATTTGACTACTTGCAAACGGCTCTTCTGCTCAGAAACAAAATGTTCCAAATGTTCCTGAAAATTCTTGCTCCCATTGGACCCATTGTATCTATATGCATCAGGATCCCGATTCATGGATTTCTCGGGAGTTTTATCAACAATTTGCTTGTGTAGGTGGGGATCCGGTATTTTCTGAATCCTTAAGTTAGGAATTACATTTTCCATCACCGTCAATTTCGATACTCGTTTCCGATCCCATATCCTTCTCTTCAAGTTCGTTGAAGTGAAATGCTAACTTACCATAAGCCACTTCCGGATCACCCATTACCAACTCCAATGCATGATCCCTTCGAGCTTTTCAGTCTTACCATACCTAAAGTTAGTCCGTATGGCCTAACGATGATCTCTAATCACGGTGTCCATCTCACAGGTATGGACATTACGGATATAAACTTTGAAAGAATATGTTCTACTCATTCTAGAAGCTCCGAATTTTCAATTGCAATATTCAACTTGACATTTCAACACGTAATCACTGTAGTCAGACTTATGCACCCTATACTGGAAGTTGTTGCATATTACATATAACACCATTGTCTTCTTCATTACATTCTTGTAACTGAATATCTGATTTTCTATAACACACTCGTCACCAGGTCTCGAAGCTCCAACAAGTTCTTGGACAATTTCATCTTCTTTCGACTGAATTCTGTATATCCAAGCTTGCTACAAACTCATTCATCGTCGGAACACCTAAAGATGAACTACTCACTAGATTAATAGGTTGTGACATTCCCAAATAAGGTTCGACTATCGAGTCAGGTGCATTAATGTTTATCACATCCAATACTTCAACACGTAAAACATATGTCGTTAAGTGTGGATCCTTTTTCTTTAGCTCCAAATAAGAAAATAATGAGTTGTCATTTGATATTCGTATTGGGGCCATATTCCCACCTATGTCATACTCAAATTTTATGCCCTCGGTCCTCTCATCGATCTTCATCTCTGTGGATAATGGATATAACCTCAACAAGTCTCTCATAATGACAACCAACTGGTAAGAGAAGTCCAAACGTTATTGCGCTGCATGTGATGAACACATTCGGCGACCACATTACTACACGAACAAAGTTGTTCATGTTAGAATCACCTTCATACGAATCAAACAATAAGCGGATGTATACGATTAATCCTGTTAATTTCACAATACATAGTTTAAAATGTCAAAAAACTCTATCAGGTAACATAAATAATTAAAGTGTAAAAATTGATATTACATGTATTATCTTAACCAATAATTCTAATGGAGATCCTTTTACAGAATAATTGAGTATGGAAATGTAAAGTAAATATTGGATTTTGTGCGTGATTAATGAAGAATAAATAGAACAAAAAAGCACCAAATGTTACAAATTTACTGTGAAAAAATTGATGTTTCCGAATTGGAAAATGTATCATAGAATGTTTATGCACAAATAATTTGATAAATTTGTTACATGTAAACAATTTTTCAAGGATTTGCAAAGTAACCCAACCGGTAATCAAAAAATGACTTTTTGCAAAATGGATAATTTATGAAACCGGAAAAACATAGACAACCACAATATATAACCACAATTGAGTTGAAACCATATTTTGAATTTGAATATTATTGTAAATGGTAAGTTTATTAGTGAATGATAATTATAACCCTACATGCCAAGAAGTTATTACCGTTATATTTTTAATCATTCACTATAAATATGAGACTTTAGTTCTCAATAAAATACACACATGTTTATTGATTTCTTTCTTTAATTTTCTTTTTTCTCTAGTTAATAACACATTATCAGCACGAAGTTCTAATCAATTAAGTTAGCAAAATTTATTTCTCTTTCTACTTTCAAATCTTTAGCCGGTTGAGATAGATTTTTTTTTCCTAATGAAGTGAATTAATTAGAAGGTAATAATTTTTATAAGTGTAATCATTCGTCACGTGTACCAAAATTAATTTGATGACATGTGAATTTTTTTTTACATATACATTAAATCTGCCGCAATCGTTGCCTTTTGATTCTTGCCTTTAACTTCTATGTATGTAAAATTCATTTTGAAGTTATTCGTGTATTTAACTTCTATATATGTGAATTCACGTGTTTAGTATCTTTTATATGTGGGTAAAATATTTAGTCAATTATGTTAACTTTTATACATAAATATTTTTTTTATAATGCATGTTTGGTAATTAATTTTTATACCACATGTGTTTATATTGTAATTGATATTTTTAACTTGATTAAATATTTTAAATGTTATTTTATAAACTTTAAATTGATAATTCATCATGTTGTTGCTCTTGAAGTAGCACAACACTATAATTAATATTATAGAAGAATATTATTTACTCCTGAATAGCATGAATTATAATTTCAATATTTTAGAAAAAACATTAATATATTGCTCTTGAAAAAATAATAGTAAAATATAACGTGATCTCAAAGTAGCATATTATAATTCTCATTAATATTCTAGTTAGATTTTATTTTCTCTCGAAGAGCATAATAATATAAAATCTAACATAAATTATATTTTTACTTCAGAAGAGTAAATCATTATGTAATTTATTACTCTAAATAATCATATGTTATCATTCTTGAAGAGTATGATATTATTGTTATTCTAGAACGATATACCATTCAGACATTTAAATATTTCAAGAGAAATATTGCAGAATTGTTTGAATCAATTAATACAAATCAATATTCTAAAAAAATATTGTGTTGCTCTGAAAAAAACATCATTTTATATTTATTAATATTCTTGAAGAATATTGTATGTTTATTTTTGAAGAATTACAATTTAGACATTTCAATGTACATGTTTTATTGATCTTGGCGAATTATAATTTTAATTAAAGTGCTTCTAAAGAAACAGTAATTTATTTATATCAATATTCCTGAAAAATATTATTTTGAGGTTCTAGAATAGTCAATATTGTGTGATACGAAGGGATACATTTACTATTGTTAGTAATTTGTTCCCCATTAAATAAAAGAGAAACCTACGAAGTTTTTAATAGTGTTTCTTAATTAGTACACACTATACTAAACTCTAATGACCATTTTGATAAACATTGTATTGAACTAGAAGTTCAATAACTTCTATATTTTTATTGTTTGACATGTCTATTAGACTCGGACTATCATTGGATCAATAATGATGTGAAATGAGAATTCAAATGGATATTCAACGAAGAATCTAAATATTCTTCAATCTAATGAATTTACAACTTTTTAATAAGTGTTAGTTGAGATGATGATAAATGATTTAACACTATTATTTGTTAAACGTCTCCAATTAATTTAATTGAGAACGAAATGCTTCTAATTTCTATTTAGGGAATGTTATTACGCATCATAACAACTCATAGTTCTCCCAGTTATAACTTTACTTATGGTCAGAGTCTAATTTTTTCATCAAATTATTTTGAAAGTGCAATATATTTATATTTACTCAATAGCATTGCATTAAGATGAAAAGTAAAGAATGTTAAAAATAAATGCAGAGTTTGAACATTTATCCCAAACGGGTGATATATAATAAAGCAATTTGTTAATTGTCAATTTGATTAGACAGTTTTCTAAATATTAGGAGAAATTAATAAACTGAAAATAATGGACAAATGCATCATCATATAAATCCTCGCAAACAATCACTCGAATCAGAAGTTCGAAAAATAATTCATTTAGATGTATTTACTGACCAAAAAGATCAATAATATCTCATATACCAGCTTTAAATGCGATCAAAGAGATCAATAATATCTTACACACCAATTTTAAATGTTCCAACTCGAATTGACTCTTGGAAAGACAATTTGTTAATGGTTATATTAGATAAATATGTGGCACGCTTGAAGCATGATAATATTTAATTCTAATATAAAAATTTCCAAACAAAATAGGAAAAATTAGCAAAGATGGTCCTATTAAGGAGGTATATACTCCTAATGAATATTTAGACTTAACAAATTTTAAAACCCCAGAAGAGGTTCAGTTACCTGAAATAATAAAAATTGAGATATTTTAATAAGTTATGTTATTATGAAGAAAGAAATATAAAAGAAAAGAAAAAATTGTCAACAATACTTTTGCATATAATGTATTGCATCATATTATGAATAGCGAGGAATCGAAATAAATTCGTTTAAATATATCGATCGAAATAATGATTTGTCAAATAAAAATGACGTGATCATACTAAAATTAAACTTACTAGAGAAACCTGAAGTTTCTAAATCTACAGTTCGAAGTCCGAACACCAAAAAATGTATACTTATGCAAAATGAAAATGTAAAGTCGTAATATAAAATGTACGACTCCATAATGAATTTGACGAAAACTTGTATAATAGATAATATATCATGAGGTGAATGTAATAACAAGTATCTACATTGTTAGCGTAACGATGTATTAAATTTGATATGCCGATAATAAACGTGATTATAGTCAACTTATATCTTATATAAGTTGAATAGTATCATCGAAGGATTTAATATGCCTCAAGCATAATTCAAGCAATATTATCAAGATGTGAGTAAATACGCGTTGTACTATTTTTCCCGGCCAATGTTTTGTTCCATTGAATTTTTAGGATAAGATTTTTAACGAGACAACTTTTTGTAGAGTATTCAAAATAATCATGTACTTTTTTCCTTTATTAAGATTTTTCCTAATAAGATTTTAAATATACATATTATTTGGATGTCCATAACATACAAGACATTACACTTCAAAATAATACTTTTATATACATGATATTTTTGAAGAGATCAACAAGAGTTATTTTTTTGAATCATTATGTTACTAAAATCATCAAAGGTTGATAAATATCTCGCATGAAGACGGTGTTATTTGAAGACATTGGCGTACAAGACAAGAATGAATTGATACGAGAATTGAAATCAGGGGATCAGCTGTACTCTTTTTTCTTCAATCAAATTTTGTCCTACTGAATTTTCTCAACAAGATTTTAAAGAAACATATATTTTGTAATGTATCATTTAAGGGGAATATTGGAAATGGTAAGTTTAATAGTAAATGACAATTGCACCCTTACAACCCTATAAATTATTACCATTGTATTCATAGTCTTTCCATGAAATATAATGCTTTAGTTCTCAATAAAACATACAAAAGTTTATTGATTTTCTTCCTTTTGTTCTCTCTTTTCTCTAGTTTATAAGAAATATCCATTTTTAGCAATGAAATGTAATCTTTCCGTTCCAATTCGCGTGATGATTTAAGTTACATCTATCAAAAGGGAAAGTGTATGTATAGTAAAAGTGATGTTATTATAATATTGAGTAGTAAATTTGATTAAAATTTTAGGGAATAGTAGCCGTGTCAATGAGTCGAGCCACGAGCCGAAACTCGAAACTCGGGCTCGGCTCGAGTAAAAGCTCGACCAAAAAATTGAGGCTCGAGCCGAAAGCACAGGCTGAAGAGGCTCGATTTTTTTTACCGTGTCAAATCTAATTTTTTTTAAAGAATTTAAAATTTGTGCAATTTATACGTACTATAAATTAAATAAAAGTTAAAACCCTTCTCATTTATCTGGATTTGAGATTGGCTACAATCATAGTGGGCGAAATTAAAATTTGTACACGAATAAAATATTTCGTGTACAACTTTTTTTTAAACAATTTTTTTTTTAAATAACGTATTTTTTGAAACTAATCAACTTAAAAATTTACAATATCTTATCTTTGGATATGCTGCAACTCTTCGATCATTATACTGTCAACTTGTTCTTGAAAATGTAATTTCACACATTTCCAATCCTTCAAGTATATTAAAGCCTCCAATATATCTTTTTTTAGTCTTGATTGTTCGTCACATAAACTCGATCACCTAAACTAAATGCAGCCTCCAATGCTATTATAGACACCGAAGGTGTTAGTAGATTGCGAGCAATTTTTGATACAATTGGATATTGCCTTTTGTTATACCTCATCATGATAAAAGACTAAATTCCAGTAATTCTTGGTTGTAATATACTACGAACGTCTACACACATATACCTAGCTAACTCAAAGGGAATTTCAAGATTTGTACCACTAACATCTATTACTCTAGATATTGATGAACTATAATTAAATGAGGGAACACTAGTATTGGTGTCTAAATAATTTCATAGATTATCTCTATTTGTTGAAATATTTCTTGAAAATGAACTTTGGGAAGTAGACCTACCATGATCTCATTTTTCAGCGTAATAGTTATACATTTCGCATAACATAAATTCTATATGCACATGTGATAATTCTATATTCATGAAATTTGAAATCCCATATATGGTAGCTTTTGTGCTAGTTAAATTAAGTCAAAAGTCCATCACCGAAACTAATAAAAATAAAAATGATAACTCTTCCCAATATTTACGAAATTTTAACTCCGTAAAATAAACTACATCAACAAAAATTGGCAAATTCCTATGTTTGTGAAATGTAGAAAAATTGTTGTTAAACAAGTGAAAATGTAGGGTAATAAACACTGCTACATTCCTCTGTGACATCGAAAAAGAATTTTAAGAATTTCTTCACATATAATGCAATAAACCATTCTTAATCTTCTAAATTATGTTCAGATTCATATGCATGCCTACTATTATAATATATTGAAATAACTTTATCATAATTTTCACACGACTGTAACATAAGATATGTAAAGTTTCATCTATGTGTTATATCAGTGACAAATGATTTCTCTTGTAAGCCATACTCTGCACACAAACCGTTAAATGATTGCTTTCTTACGGGTGATACAGTAATAAAATTAATTGCTTGTCTAATTTAATCTAAATGTAATCTTATATATTTTAATCTATCTTTTACAATCAAATTAATAATATGGCATACACAACGTTGATAAAAAAATAAACTTCCAAATGCATGGTTCNACATTTTTCACATAAAAACATTGAAATTTGGATAACTCTATTTCTAGAGGAATCGTAACCATTTGAGTTAGCTTTCCTACTCATTTTAATTAATCTCAATCAAATATCGAAAGAAAACTTTATGGTGACAATACTGACGACTGCTCAACTGCTACTTGTCTATCGCTAACCTAGAGCTCGAGCAACGTGTTTATCCAAGAAACAACAATATTCGATTTTCAATCTGATTTTGAGTTTCTTTTCATCCCAAACACTACCCATTATAAATATACAATAATAGATTTGAACGAAGAATATAACACTATTAAAATTTTTTAGAATTTCAATAATAGTTTGTTTTCTTCTTTTATATAATTTTATACTATCCGAACGAAGATGATTTATACAATAAGAAGTACACCTGAGTTGGAGATAATTCTGCACAAGACAAATAAAGTGTATTGATTCTATCATCGTAAGTAGCATATTTGCCGCAACCATTTCTTTACGAAATTTTTCCTGTAAATCTACAAAAGTGGAAATAGTAGAATCAGAACCAGTAAACACTAGTTCGGTCTATTTTGGGTCAAGATTGACTGGTTTCATTTTGCAACTTCTTAATATGTGCTTATTTAAATATGTCGTGCTTGAATCGGGCTTCTAACAAATGCAACATGCTTTTTAAATATCAACTTTATTTTGAACCCCAACTTTTTTACATGTCATATGTTGCCAACAATCCAAAAATTCTTTTTTCAACCTTTTAATCTCAAGTACTTCCTCATTTTCGATATCTTCCAAATCAATTGGAATATTTTGAGATGCATCGTAGTTGGATGGAGTAATCGAACTATCCTTAAACTGATTAATCTTATTACTAGTAAAATCCATTTATAACTATTATAGTAAAGAATATTGAATACTAGAGTAAAAAAATCAGAATAAGACCGAGTAAAGAAATTAGAGATTGAAGTTAAAACTACAATACCGCAAAATTTTATGAAACTTAAATAAATTGAAAATTAGAGTAACGAAAATGGAGTAAAGAAATTGAATACTAGAATACTGAACATTTGAATTTCAAATTCAAATTTTGAAAAATTTTACAATTTACGTTATCTATTTTGTCTAAGGCAAACTGTGTTTGACAATAGATAATTGCCTGCAACATGCATGCAGTTACTGCTACATTAAATTTTTTTTTCCCTATAACTGCCTGCAATGTTACTGTTTTCAAATTTTTTTATTTATGTTTTTTAAGAGGCTCAGCTCCTCTTTGCCCAAAATGGGGCTCGGTGGATTCGAACCACGAGCCGGCACGATTCGAACTTTTTCGAGCCAAGCCACCGGCGAATCGAGTCGACGAGTCATTTTACCATCCCTAGAAAACAGTGTAAAATGAATATCTTTATGCTCTGTTTGGATTCCATATTTCAATTTATAATGAAAGATTTAATATTTTTTTGAAAAATGTTTGGTAAAAGAAGAAGGAAATTTTTTAAATTTACGTATAGTATTATTTTATTAAAAAATATGTGATTGACAAGAATAAAGAGAAAATTAAATTTTAATTTAATGGGATCAAACAAAAATTATATTTGTATGTCGTATATAAATTTTTCCGTAGAAAATACCTATATTCAGCTATAAATTTGTTGGGCCTTTATGCAATTCATCAGAATAGCCCAAACCACTAATGGGCTCACTAAGCCTACCCAACCCTAGGGGATTTAAGAATAGCCGTGCTCAAATTTTCGTTTCCTCTGCCGCATTTTGCTAGGGTTCTCTCTTTCACACTCTCTCGCAGTCTCTTCCGCAAAATTCCTTATTTTTTCTTGGATCATGTTAATTAATTTCTGAATTACTCGAATAATAGGCTAGAGCTTAGAGCTTTAGAAACAGATTTTTCGTATCTATATCTATATCGTATTTATTGACTAAAGGTAGAAAATGGCTACTGTAAATCCATTTGATCTTTTGGGTGATGATGACACTGGGGACGTGAGTCAATTAATTGCTGCTCAGCAGCAGAAGTCTCCGGTTTCGGCTCCCGCTTCAGCCGCAACGAAGAAGGCTCCTGCTCAGGCCCAGCCGGCTAAGCCCGCCGCTAAGCTTCCCTCCAAGCCTCTCCCTCCAGCTCAGGCTGGTAAGTTAATAAAATGAAATAAATGTCTTCATCTGTAATTTTTACTGGGTTACTTGATGTAAACATGGGAGAATGTACTGGATATGACTTTTCTTTTGTTGGTTTATGCAATGTAATTGACTTACTGGGCTGCTGAGAGACGAGAGGGGAAACAATACCACTCACCACCATACATTCTGTTAAATCTTCTTTATGTCATCTGTGTGATCAGAATTTGTTTTCCTCGACATAGAAATTAAGAAACGAAAGATAAGATGAAATTCTGAAGGGACGGTGTAATTGATTTTGTCGTTATATCTATTAATGTGTATCTGCACGATTATGGTGATGGGTTTTCTTCTGACTATTAACAAGTGCTTTCCCACTTTCAAAGAGACTAACACCACCTTTTAGTTTCATTATTAACATTTTTATTTCTCCTGGTGCATTGCCGTGTCACAATAAGCAGTTTTGCACAGAACCTTGGAAATTTTGAACTCCTCATTTTTTAAAAAATTTTCCAGCAAGTTTCAGTAACGCTAAGATCTTGTCATGAGAAATGGAAGCGGTTGACTTGTGACTTGTTGAACATACAAACAAATAACACCATTAGACTTTTAATCTTAGTATATATAAACGTGAATATATGTTTTCTATAAAATGTATATTTTTATTATTTTGTGTCCTACTTGTATTAGAAATCCTTTGTTCACTTATTTCTCATTTCTTTTCTTTGCTTTTATTATATGATTTCTGAATGTGGTTGTTGAAGTTGTACAGCTAATCATTTTTCATTCATTTACGAAAATGGCATGACATCTTTACTTGTTCTCTTTATATAGGTCCTGGCTAGTGGAATCAGTTGTCACTGTCATTCTTTGTGCAGTCATATCCTGTAACAATTATTTCTATTTCCTTTTATAATTGATAATCTTCACCTGTCCATTCGCCTATTTATGCAGTCACTTCTGGAAACATTTAGTTGTAATTCTGAGTATGTTACTTCCTTGATTTGATGGAAGGATAATACTCCATATTCTTGCAGCCTAAATTCTAGTTTGATATTCAATTGTATTTGGATACAAGTTTCCAAGGCTTGCCGTAATTTTGAAGCTTTTTCTTAACTCTCTTTCAATTTTGGGAAGTATCTTTAGCACAGTTTCATTTGGAAAGGCGTGTTTATCTTGAGTTTCTCTAGGGCTATCAATGGATCAGATACGTCCTTATCTGATCCGATAATCCAACGAATATTTGATTGTTAAATCCATATTCGATTTGCTATGTTATCGAATATCCGATTCGAAATTGAAGAAATTATGAAGATAAAAAAATTTCTATTAGTCCACTTGTAAGTCCTAGAATTAAAAGGCCCGGATAACTTTTTATCCGATTCTTGGCCCACCTATTTATAGATTGCAAATCTTTTGATATTCTAGTGAGTATTCAATGTGGGAGGTGGGAAGTTGGGAACAATGAAAGTAGATCCAATTGTTGGTTCTTTTGGTTGTTTAATTTATAAATACATTTATTATTTTTCATCTTATTTTAATGAATAAAAAATTAAAAACTCTCCAAATATTTCAATTAACAATATATATACTATTACTTAATACTATTTATTATTTGAAAATTATGTGTAAAATATAATACAAGTTTCAAAATTATGCGATAATATATAAAATATATTATATCATATTATTATAACAAATCGGATCGGATTGACATGTATCCATGTTTGCTTCATTTAGTTAATGAATTATCAGATTCCGATCATGATCGGGTTATCGGATTGAGACCCTAAATCCATCTTTCATTAATTTAATTAGATTTAGATCAAAATTCAATCCATTGACAATACTAAGTTTCTCTAAGGCCTTTTGAAAAAATGTTTCATTCGGAAAGCCCGGCTTAGTTCCCTCAATCGGTGCCTTACTGCCTATCTGGCCCTTGGGTTCCTGATGGTCCCCCGAGGCAGCTTCCCACACATGGGCCAGCAAGCTAAGGCAAGGGGTAAACGTAACATATGCTCTGGGTAGGAAGCATGGAGTTCTGCTTGCTTTTACGGTGGATTTGCTATTTAGTATGACTTTGAGGGCTCTACCTTAGAATGAGTTAAATTTCGTGTGCTAGCTAGAAGAAAAAGTCAGTTGATACCCATCTTCAGATAGATGGCACCCTTTGGGCTAAACTAATGAAACTGGACATTTGAAATCATAAGCTTCAGTCAATGTTGGTTGCCCATCTTTGATTGTGGTCCATTATTCCCTTTTTTGTCGGGAAAGGATCAATCTCCTTTTTTTTTTTTTTGCAATCATGTGATGTAGGCTACATTCCTGGTTTCTCTTGATTGTGGTTTAACTATGGGTTGCGTTGCTGTTACCATCATCCACATTTATGTTTGAGTTGCATTATTAGCAGCATACAATTGCAGATAATCCTTACCTTTTAGAGCAATATTTGTTGTGTAACTTAGTTCATGAAGTAACTCGGTAAAGGTTGCTTGTTCTCAAATATTGTCTATGAAGAATGTTTTTTGTTGGTCATTTGGTCCATAGTTTGACACATCTATAATCTACCTTGAGCAGTGAGGGAGGCCAGTAATGGAGGTTCACGTGGAGGAGGTCGTGGTGCTGGGCGTGGTGGTGGTCGTGGACGTGGATTTATTCGTGAATCTACTGATGAAAATACATTTGGAAACAACGATGGATATTCTGGCAGGCAAAGAGTTTCTGAAGAAGGTGATGATGGCAAGCTCTCTGAAAGACGTTCCTATGGTGGACCACGTGGAGGTGGGGGTTTCCGTGGAGGTCGCCGTGGTGGTTTCAGCAATGGTGACACTGTGGAAGGTGAACGCCCTCGGAGGGCATTTGAGCGACGCAGTGGGACTGGACGTGGGTAAGGGAATTTTTACCAGCTCTCAGTATTTAGTTGCATTTTGTGCTGTAATCCTTCCTATCTCTTTCTTTTGGCAAGAGTTATGTACCACATTAGTTGTGTGCTTCAAAATTTTTGTTGTCTTAGTTTTGTAACTTATATTTTCATTAATGCCGTCACAGGAATGAATTTAAACGCGAGGGTGCTGGTCGAGGAAATTGGGGAACACCCACAGATGAGATTGCGCCGTAAGTGCTGGAGTCTTTAAATATAGCCATGGATGAGAGTTTCATATGGGTCTCATATTATTTGAAACTGTTGTTAATGTATGTTGTCTCGTTGCTAAATCTAGGGAAACTGAAGAACCTGTTAATGAAGGAGAGAAGAATGTTGACGCTGAGAAGCAATTGGGACAAGAAGATGTTGGAGATGCCAACAAGGATACTTCTGCGCCTGAACAAGAAGAAAAGGAGCCTGAGGAAAAGGTAATTGCCTTGCCTGCTTCCTTTATGGAATATATATTCTTGTGCTTTTGTTACTTGAAACAATTATCTACTTCTGTTTACTGAACTTGAATTAGAGATTGACTTGTACCAATTTTCCAGACCTGACTTAGAAGCAAGTGGAAATCAACCTGCTTCCTTTTTTCAGTGATTGTGGTTGTCATGCATGTTTTGATGTTAGCTTTCCAACTTCCAAAATTCTTGTTGACTTTCGTGCAATAAATTTTTGTTGAACTTTGGATCTTGCATAAAGCTGTTTCTGTTTCTGTTTCTGTTTCAAGGTTTTCTTTATGATGGAAAGGTGTACTATATCAATATGAGCTGAAGTTAAATTTTTCTGTTGTAAGATTTGTAGATGTGGAAGCACTGGCAGTTTTCAAGTACCAATTTTTAAACTTTTTCTGATTGCATTGATATTGGTCCATTTTTTAAAATGATGCACTGCATTTTATCTCTGAACAAAGACCATTGATAGAAGTACATCATTTCCGACATCTTAGTTCAGTATCGCTTAAATCTAATTTAAGGTTGAAGAGGGTGACTTCACTATTAATTTAGTTCAGTTTTTGTTGAGGCATTTGAACTGGGAAGTTAGTATTGTTTCTCAGAACTGAATGAGTTTTCAGGAGGCACAGATGCACCAAATATGAACAAATGATGTAGGACTTGAGGAACAGGTTCTCATATCTTGCCACGAGTTAGTAGTACGGTTTGACATCAGTAACTTATCTTGTTGGGTTCTACACATCATTTTCTTTAAACTGAGCTGTGGTGTTGTGCTAGACCTATTTTTTTTTTTTTTTTCAAATCTTTGAAGGACTTGCATAATTACTTTCTGCCACTAGGAGATGACGCTGGAGGAGTATGAAAAATTACTAGAAGAGAAGAAAAAGGCTTTGCTGGCAAATAAATCTGAGGAAAGGAAGGTTGACTTGGACAAAGAGTTTGAATCCATGCAACTTCTGTCCAATAAGAAGAATGATGATGAAGTCTTTATAAAATTGGTCAGTCAACTGTTGTGGTTAAAGCTTCCTTATTATTTTTTTAACTAAGCTAAGACAAGTATATGGATTGTGCTTGAATTTTTGATGTTTGGATAGGGTTCTGATAAGGATAAACGTAAAGAGGCAGCTGAGAAGGCCAAAAAGGTATGTCCCAATTTCAATGGTACCAGAATAGGATTTACTACTTTTACTTTGAGACAAATCTGCTGCATAATATCTGGATTTTGGCTGGTAATTATTGTCTGTTTTATCGTTAATAACATCTCGTTGTTGAAGATTATTTTATATTTTGTCCACGTAGTACTGGTTGTGGAATATTGTCTATGTTGGATGTCCCGTTTCATGTCTACTTGTTTGTTAAGACATTTTCATCTTTTTATCAATACAAGACATTGCATCACTTATATGCCTCTTATACTCCTATTACTGTACATTTTGGAATGATTCTATAGCTTGTTGCACTATCTTGCAATTTGTCTTTTAAGGGGGTTTTGTTAGGTTACTGTTGATGGTCAAGTTTCAAGGCTTAAGAGTGTGTGTTGAACCTGCGAAGAGAGGCCTGTTGTTACTTAACGTGGCCTGAACTGAACCGATTGATTTAACAATTACTAAGTGCAGACTGTAGTGTATTTTATCTGGTTACAAGATTATTATTATCCAGTGATATAGTTAATGTTAGTTGTTTTCCCTTTTGTTACCTCTCTTGGAGTGGTTTGATACCTCCAAACATATATTATATGAAACATGTTTTGCTCTCTTGCAATACTTGGAAGTTGGATCATAAGATATGACGTGCAAGTCATCAATTTAATAATAAGTAATATAGTCAATTTGCGATTTCTAAAAGTTAACTGGAATGAATTTTTGAATATGGTTTTGTTGCTACTAGCTAGTTTTGAGCTATTGAAAGAAACTGAAGAAATATGCCTAGCTCCCTCCCTCCCTTTGTGCTTTCAATCAAAATGGGATCTGTTTATTTCTGTCACAGGAAGACTGATCTACGTGATGGCAATGCTTATTTTAATACTTTTTACTGAATTACAAGGTTGTAATACCTTTTTTTCTCTTCTCTAAAATTCACAAATTACCTTCTTATCATTTTAAGTTGCAAGGATGTATGAGGTTTTGTAATTACACAAACAATCAGTGTAAATCCACTTGAAAGAATAATCTTTTGCTGGCGCACTACAGAATCAGTCTTCTGCATTAAAAAAACATATTTGACTATCCATTTAAACACATTGAACAAATGAAATAGGCCCATTGTATTCCTTAGACAATAAAAGGGAGTATTTGGTGTTTATTTATTTATTTTTGTGTGTGTGGGATGGGGGGTATTTTCTTGCCCTGAAATTGTTTTACTGTTGCTCAGGAATGGAATAACATGCACAAATTGAAATACTATATGCCTAAGTGTATTCTCCTTGACTGCAATTTTCAATTCTCATCCAATGTGAAATGATCCTAAGCATCTGATGTAAAAATATAATGTTGACTTGAAGTGGAACTAGATAAACCTAAACCAACCCATTTACTTTAAATTAACTTAGGTTTTTAAAAATCGCAAGAACAAATTAGGAGAATAGGTTTGGTATGAGTAGAATGGAAGTGATGAATGGTATGAACTGAAGTCAACAGAATTCATCAATTCATAGATGAGAAGTCATTGAAGATTGAGAGTTTAAAATAAACCAATTGCTGGAGTTATAGTAGTAGTCGAAAAATATTGAGATGCTTTAGAGTGGAGCGGGAGATTTGTCGTGTGGAGAATAAACAATTCTGTAATTTATATACCAATTTTGAACTTTTGAGGAGGGAAGGAGCACTGCATTTGTCATCTTGTTGTAAAATGTTTACTTTGAGTTCAATCTGGTCTCGTTCCCGTCCACATGGTCCTACCAAGTCCAATGGATTTGGGGGGTTGCCCTCAACTTATAGTATAATATATTTTTTAAAGATTTTATGGATTCTCGTCGAGTTCATGGATTTGAATAGAATTCTGAAGAATTCATATTTAAACTAAATTATATTTTATTAGATTTTAATGAATTCATTGGATTTTAATGGATTTATTACACATACAGTAAAATGAAATACCTTCTTAATAGATTACTCAAAAATAAAAAAAAATAAAATAAAATTCTAACTCTATAATTAGAAAATTATATTCACAAGTCATAGGCTTATCGTTTATTACAAAAAAAAATTCGTAACTTTATCATTTAAGAAAACTAATTTCATCAATCAATGAAATCAAGCAAATAAATATCAACAAATTAAAATTCTGAAAATGAAATCATTTTCATTATAGTGTTGAGTATTATGTACAATACATGCACTAAATATTTTATAATTAAAGACATTTAGTTGGTGAATAGAGTTTCAAAAGACTTATCTTTTGAAAATTTGATTCCAAATTTTAATGAGTGAGAACTCATTTCCTTCTCTCCCTTTTTGAATTTGGGGATGAGAATTGAAAATAGATATTTTATTACCATTAATTTGAATTTATTTTAAATTTTTTGGTCAAAGGTATAAATAATTTGATTATGTTTGTGGGTTTGAAGTCCATTGAAAACTGAGAGCCTAAAGAGCTTGGTAGTTATATTTATAGACTCGAAGTCCACTAAAATCTATAGAACTTCAACCAATTCATGAAATCTTTTGGAATCCATGAGTAACCTAGAATTCTAAAGGATCTATTAGGATTCTTTCCAATATTATTCACAATTCTTATGATGACTTGTTAGTTAAATTTGAAAAGTTAAATTAATTGCATGTGTAATTATATTTAAAAATGGTAAATATATTCTCCGAATTAAAATGTATCAGCCTATCAAGAGAAAAATTGTTGATATAGCTCACCACTATTTACGGGAATCCCAGAGAGATGTTGGCTTCAAACAATGAAAGTGACCTTAATTTTTCTATGCAGATAATGCACTGTATCACCAGCAGTTTTCATTGTATTGCACCGTTCTATCACTCTGGATAACAGTGTCTTTTTTATTTGTTTATTTGAAGTATTGGATAACGAGGGATATATTGACACAGATATCTGAGATTCTGTACTGCTTTAGAATTTGCTTGGGTGTTTGTAATAATGAACTACAATTTTGACTTTTGATTCTACCCATTGTCAGTGAACCATGGCTATGGTTTTGATTTATGCTAATCAAATGCAATTCATAATTGTTTTTTTGTTTCATGTGCAGTCTGTGAGCATAAATGAGTTTCTGAAGCCAGCTGAAGGGGAGTACTACCGACCTGGTGGTCGTGGCAGGGGACGAGGTAGTGGCAGAGGTGGATATTCTGGAAACAGTATGAACAATGCGCAAGCCCCATCTATTGAAGATGCTGGGCATTTCCCTTCCTTAGGTGGGAAGTAAGGGATCTCCAGCTTCCTTCCGAGCTCTTTGTTTTTTGTGATGTTTCCAATCTTTAGTTACTCGGGGGTGACAGGATACATTGACAGGAACCTGTGAGTTCAGTAAAATCACCATGGAAGGCTTAATCATTTCAGAGTGTATATTTAGATGTATTCCAGGGGCTTGTACCCATGGTTCTTCCTGACTTCATGAATAACTTCGTCATATTTAGAGCATTAGGAGCCTTTTTTTCTTGAATAACTTCATGGGATCAGTTTCATTTTGGAGTTTGATTGAAACAGTTTTGTTCCTTTCTACTTCATGGCTTTTCTGTGTACGCTGTCTGTTTGCGCTCTTTGATGCCGTTTGTACGGCTGTTTTTATTTTAGACGTAGGAATTGTCCCTGTTCAAG
Source organism: Fraxinus quadrangulata (assembly GCA_903798255.1). Lineage (NCBI taxonomy): Eukaryota > Viridiplantae > Streptophyta > Magnoliopsida > Lamiales > Oleaceae > Fraxinus > Fraxinus quadrangulata. Next base: position 20,101 of record CAIGRB010074016.1, on the reverse strand, counting down.
GGCTTTGGGCACTCGATCATAATTAGGGACCATGGATTTCTAATTGTTCAGTCAGTGTGCATTAGATGCGTGGAGATGCTTATCCGGCCAAAATTAGTACTCGCTTATTATTTAAACGTTTCATAAGATTAATAGAATCTTTTCATCTCCTTTTTACTTGTTTATAAATAAGTCAAATCAAAACATGCATGCAAGTCATACCGTGTGCTTGTAGCACGGCGAAGCAGTTATGAAAGAGAGTACAAGACCATAAATGAATGTTTATAGACTGACGTTGTAGAATCACTATTGAAATGGTTCTAGTTCCACATGAACATTTTTCAAGTGATCCTTAATGTTGAAAGGACGATAAATTTTCATTGACCTTCAATGCAATTTACCCATCAATATTCTGGAGTTTCAAGGAAAAGATGTTTAACGGCGAACGAGTGGCATTTCTCAACAAACTATTATGGTATCAATAACACACTCCGGTTCTTCAATATGAAAATCCTAGCTTATAGATTAGTTGTTTTCATGTAATGCATTCCATCATAATTTACACTATCAAATATCCATTTTTATGTATATTTTCTTCAAATTAGTTTTTCATTACAAGCGAGGATTATTGATCTAAGAGCCTAAAAAGAAAATGAGAAAGTTGCATGTACCTATGTTTCTCAACCTCAAAGTAATTAAAGTTATGAGAAACTCTAGAAGTGATAACAAATTTTAACCGAAAAATCGAATAAGAGGAAGTTAGGTAAATCGAGAGGAAATTGCAGTGTATTTATAGAGTTTGATGGTCCAAAAACTACAGGGTAAATGAGGAACTTTAGATAAAACTGAGCACGGTCGGATTTTTTGAAATATGGTCGAAAACCATATTCAACTTATAAGTTGAGGACATCCATTCTAATATTTCATAAATTTAAATTCATTTTAACCATAGAAAGAGCGGTAGAATGAAGATGAATTTGATGAAATAAGTCTATGCTCCGAGTGGATTTTCTGAATCGAAGTTTTCCTTCTAACCATGACAAATGTATAGTTTCTGGATTAGATTGAAAAGGAACCAAATTCCCCTTTTCTTTTTGAGAACTTCCCAACCATTCAAACACCGAAGCTTTTACTCCTCCATTTCCACATCCCAAGACCCTGATGCTACTTCAAACCCACAAAAACTTGTAACCAATTCTTCACCACGTGCATCAGCACAAAGATTTGGTAACGGACCTTATAATCTGAATGAGTTTAACTGCATAGTGTTGTCCAACAAGAAAATAACTTCCTACATTCGATGTGGAGACTTGGGTTCAGCCATTAATGTGTTCGAAAACATGAAAATGAGGACTACAGTTACATGGAATTCAATTCTTGCCGGAATTTCAAAGCAGCCCGGAAATGTTAAACAGGCCCAGGAGCTGTTTGATAGAATTCCTGAACCAGATACTGTGTCTTACAATATTATGTTGGCTTGTTATTTGAATAATTTAGATGTTCAAGCAGCTAAGGATTTCTTTGATAAAATTCCGGTTAAAGATACTGCGTCTTTAAATACTATGATTTCAGGATTCTCACAAAACAGGATGATGAGAGAGGCTAATGAATTGTTCTATGTAATGCCGGAGAGAAATGCTGTGACATGGAATGCTATGATATCAGGTTATGTTGAATCTGGAGATTTGCAATCGGCTTTGAGGTTATTTAGAAAGGCCCCCGTGAAAAGCGTGATAGCATGGACAGTGATTATAACTGGATATATGAAGTCTGGGAAGGTTGAATTGGCTGAAAAGACTTTCCAAGAAATGCCGGAAAAGAACTTGGTTACATGGAATGCAATGATTGCAGGTTATGTCGAAAATGGTAGAGGGGAGGATGCGTTGAAACTTTTTAAGACGATGGTGGAATTGAAAGTTAAGGCTAACGCGTCGAGCTTGAGTAGTGTTCTATTGGGTTGCAGTAATTTGTCGGCTCTGAAATTTGGGAAACAAGTTCATCAGCTTGTATGCAAGGCTCCATTGTATTTGGATGCAACAGTGGGGACATCATTGATTAGCATGTACAGCAAGTGCGGGGAATTGGAGGATGCCTGGAAATTGTTTCTTGAGATGTCACGTAAAGACGTGGTCACTTGGAATGCAATGATTTCAGGGTATGCACAGCACGGGAATGGGGATAAGGCTCTTAGTTTGTTTGATGAAATGAGAAATACAGGAATGAGGCCAGATTGGATAACCTTTGTTGGAGTTTTATCTGCTTGCAACCATGCGGGATTAGTTGATCTTGGGATTGAATATTTTGAGAAGATGCGCGAGAATTATGGAATTAAGCCTCGTCCAGATCATTATACATGTATGGTCGATCTTCTTGGTCGAGCTGGTAAGTTAGCTGAAGCTATGGATTTGATAAAGAAAATGCCTACCAAACCTCACGCCGCTGTATTTGGAACACTTCTAGGTGCTTGTAGGATCCATAGAAACTTAGATGTGGCAGAGTTTGCCGCTGAAAACTTGCTTAGTCTTGATCCACTCAATGCAGCTGCCTATGTTCAACTTGCTAATGTTTATGCTGGGAAGAAAAGTTGGGAAAGCGTTTCTAAAATTCGAAGATCTATGAAGGAAAACAAAGTTATTAAAACACCAGGATATAGTTGGATTGAAGTAAAGAATGTAATTCATGAGTTCAGATCAGGGGATAGGCTTCATCCGGAACTGGAATGCATACACGAAAAACTAAATGAGCTTGAGAAGAAAATGAAATTGGCTGGTTATGTGCCTGATCTTGAATCTTCTTTGCATGACGTGGGGGAGGAGCAGAAAGTGCAGCTACTTCTTTGGCACAGTGAAAAGCTAGCAATTGCCTTTGGACTAATAAGAGTGCCGCTAGGTACACCAATCAGGATTTTCAAGAACCTCAGAGTGTGTGGGGACTGCCACCAAGCCACAAAATTTATATCAGCAATCGAAGGTAGAGAGATCATCGTAAGAGATACAACGAGATTTCACCATTTCCGGGATGGGAAGTGCTCTTGTGGTGATTACTGGTGAACCTGAAAACGGTGGCTGTGATCCATGCGGTGCAACATACCACAAGTGCAATTGCACCTGACTATGCAGGTATTGCAATTCCAATTCAATTCACTTGGAAAGTAGTGCAGCCAGTGCAAGGCCCGGGGACGTCCCTGCAATATTTTGAGATTTTCTTTAAATCTATGTGGAAAGTTTTGATTTTTTTTAATATATACATAACAAGTATTTTTTCCCCTTCAACAGTTTGCCCCCCACATTGTGAAAATTCTAGCTCCTCCAGCTGCATTTTTGGCAATCCATTCTCAGGGATTCCCTTTGAGACCAAGAACTAGTTGACAACCATTTACATGTTAACTTCTGTCTAGATTTTTGCAAGTAGCATGGAAGAAAGGGGGACAATCTACAGATAGTTCTCTGCTGCATTCGAGAAAGTTGGGTTGCTCCTGAAAAGTAGTGTATTGAATCTCTCTCAATTGATTGGAATGGACCATTGGTGTGACGATTTAAATTTTAGCGAGATCTCTTATTCAAGTCCAGGATGGCCCAGCTCTGCCTGGAGAAAGGACAATAAACAGTAGGTTTAGCTATGATTGCATGAATCCTTATTCATTTCCCAAACGAGATGATTTCTGGTACAATATTTTCCCTTTAATATACTGCTATGTCAATTGTTAATATTTAAGGATTGATCATTTACATGTTAGCCAAACATAAAAATAAGTTCAACTTAAGTCTCTTTCCCAGGCCTCTGTGCTCTCATATTTGGCGAGAAGCAAATAAAGTAACGCCCTTGCAAAACAGGCTGTTTATCATTTTCAATGTTGCTTTTGGGCAGATATGCCCGCATCTTTTAAAGACTCTAATTTCAGATGTTGCTGAGTAATAAAAGTTGCCATCTTGGTTTCAAAAACTATAATAAACAAGAAATAAACTGAAAGCAGATACTGATGTTCAATCACGAATACTCCTACTCTGTACAAATGTTCTTCAAATAAAATACTTTGAAAAAAAAAATGAACCTTTCGACAGTTAAAATAACATGAGCAGCAGTAATTATACCGAGTCTTAAAGCTCCAAGGGAAGAAACTAACTTTACATGCCATGAACACAGCAGTCGAATTTTCATTTCTTTTCAGCTTTTCCATTTAGGAAGAGCAGCAATCAGAATTCTGGTTAACGGGTTGTCCTTTGATCTGCACGGTTGGAGGTCGAGCGTTGTTCATGCCTGGTTGACTTACCATCCTGTAAGCACACAAAGGAATGCATAATCTTAAATAGGTTCTTGTCCAGCAGTGTCCCACTGCATGTGAATATACCACATTATACTACATGAGAATGGAACCCGAAAATAAGAACACAACTGACATAGGGCATAATGACCAGGGGTAGAAGTGGCATGGACTGAAGCCATATGAATGTAAATGCCATATGATAAAATTTAATTATTCGTAAAAATTGCAGAATTTTACACCACAAAATACCCAAATTGTGCAAAGAAGATGATTGAGATCTTAAATTCATCACAAATCCAGAATGGGTACTTACTATTTGGGGTTTAATAGTTTTCCCATCCTGTTCTACAGTGCGACAAAAGAGATAATTCTGTACTTGGTAGACCACAAAAAGGCATCATGGGACTGATCACTTAAGAAGTCTACACCAATGGTACTAATGTAACTTTCAAGATATGAATCATCCTGAAAACTAAGATAAAAGATAGTGAGAAAAAGCATCAGTTTTATTTGGATATTTGGTCATGCCTCGAAAGCAAAGAGCTTATCTACAACCTATCGACACTATTCACCGCTATATAGTGCAAACGTGCAAAGTAGAAAACATATTTTAGGAGTTACTAATATAAGGAAAGAAGAAGGCTACACATGCTATATGAACATTGCACTATCTCCGATTACTCTGAAAATGTTAAATAAGAGTGAGCATCTCAAATAAATACTCAGTAGGCTACACATACTATAAGAACATAATAATCATTTAATCATGCATCCTTACATATTATCTTCATAAATAAACAAATCGATGATCAAACGATCTACTTAAAGTTTCGATGAGCTTCTGCGACCATTAGTTAAATATATAATCTCTTAAAGTTCTGATGAGTCTCGACGGCCATCAGTTAAACTTATAATCTCCATGACATTAAAATTTAAGAAGAACTATTAAAGGCACTTCACATACTTCATGAACAAACATATTAATAAATGGTTCCTTAGTCAAACAGTGAACCTACGAGCTGGAAATGATCAAATTCAACCTGCCAAAACTAGTTAATTGCTATTGACTTTATAAAATAGGACTCCCTTTGAACTACAATAATTTAGGCCTAACTTATTCGAAATAAATTTTTCTTGAGTCCAAAATTCGCCATTTAATATGAGCTTCGAAGCAAACCTAACATCGATATGAAATTTCTCGCTAAATGAATACTTGATTATTTGGCCGAATAACTAAAATATTGACATGAAAACTTATTTTAAAATTAATCTATCGATATCTCAAAATTAACAAAACATGACAAGAGGAAATAGATGAAAATTTATTTTCAGTTGTTAGGAACAGAGCCAAGAATTAACATTACGGGAGGGAAAATTTAACAAAACAAGATAATATTTCACGTGCAAAATAGATGTATGATCTCACAAGGATCTGTTTCAATCTGATTAAATTGTAAGGGTACATTTCATCTTGTTTGGTTATATATAGCAAAGGTAGAATTGTTCTCATAAGGTAAGGTTTGCTCATAATTTACAGGAGAAAATCCTTAGAGCCGACATTCACAGACCACTTGCTTGTTAATACTACAAAACATTAAACAAAGTCAGCCCAACATGAAAGTTCAATTTTCCAATTTTGTAGTTGTTCATGCATTCCAGCTATTTTGTCCTCCAGTCTTGCAAATCTTGCTTTACGTTTCTTCTTTATCAAATGACACAAGTGAATTTTAATGCATGAGCAATTATATATAATGGGACCCACTGAAAGCCTACATTCCTCAATCATGTTCTCAAACTTGACTTCGTTAAACATAAATTCTCCTGATTTAAATTGATACAATCACCCACAAACATTTTAAATATCATAACATAACATGAATTTCTTAAAACTTTCTTTACCTCAGAGTCGGTGATTTGCAACAATGGCAGGCATGATGGTAACAAAAATAATTTATATGATACACAATTCCTAAAATTTTGTAATCAAATTAATGATTCGCAAGTCTACAGAAATATAAACCGTG
>CAIGRB010074004.1:10927-25697 GCA_903798255.1 Fraxinus quadrangulata | reverse complement strand
AAAAAAAAATTAAAATGATTTGGGTTGGGCCCAAGTTCAGTCTAGTGGGCTCCGTCCCTACTTGGAAGTTTCATATTACAAAAAAAAAATCTGGTTTGACAATTTATAATTTAATAAAAATATTTTTTTTTAATAAAAAAAGGGTTCGGTTTAGTTTTTTGCGGTTTTTAAAATTTGAAATTTAAACCAAACCATTTTGAAACGGTTTAGTTCGGTTTGAGAAAAAAGAACTGTGGGTCCACGTGGATCCAAACCAACAACTTCGGTTCGATTTGCGGTTTTTTTGTGCAGCCCTAGTTTTGGCATCTTGATTAAGGCTCATTCTCTCTTCCCATAGTCGTGCTCCTGGAAAAAAGAACTGGATGTCAAATATAATAATTTTTCTTGGAGCCATGCAATCCCAAATATATGTATAAATGGGAGGATACACGACTTTAGGACAGTGATTTAGTATTACTCATAACATTTCGGACCGATTTGACCATTAAAATCAAGAGCCAACACTATTGTCTAACATTTGTTATGAAAAATGTAGATAAAACATGAGCAACCAAAATCTGGATGGCATTAAATAGATGAGAAATGCTACATTTACATAGAGCTCGTTTGGTAGAGATTAAAATATGATTAAAATTGAAAAATCAGCATTATTGTTGACTCTTATTAGACGAGTGAGATCCAATAACGACTATATTTTCAATTTTAATTAACTTTTAATCTCTACCGAACACGCCCATAATTTCTTTCACAGACTGTTGCCAAAAACACAAGAAGACAATTGTCTCCCTGTAATGATTCGGTTGCCAATCATATGGAGACGTCTCCCTGTAAATCTCACTGTAATGATTCTATTGCCAATCACATGGAGACATCTCCCTGTAATGATTCTGTGAAAAAAAATTCTTTACACAGAATAATTCGAAAATAGACCACTGTTTGGTGACCAGATAAATTCGAAGTAAAAAACTGATTTTTTTTGACATTGATGAGAATCATCAGTCCATTCAATAGCAGTGTCATTCAAGAGCTTAGGTTTCAGCATAGAGTTTACCCCCACAGAATGCCTCTACAGATCTTTCATTTCATTGTGATTTTCCATTGCTTTTGTTTATAAAATACATGTTGGGGTTCAAAAGCTTCCTTTAAGTCTGAAATTGATACCGAATTATTGGAAGCACATTACACCAGCAAAACGAAATCTGAACCAGCAAGAAGACAGAACAAAACCAGCAGAATAAAGAAGAATGACAGATTTTAAACCAGAAAGAAAAATAGCAGAAGAGCAAGTTGTAACAGGAAGAAAGCTTCCTCGGCCTTTATTGACAAAAGAGTTTACATTCAATTACATTGAATCAATCTTAATTCAAGTGATTCTATGTACATCATGGTTCTATGAATGAACACCAGCAGAAAGCCTTTTTACAGATTGATTTTCAGAGACTTCTCACTATCACAATCTCACTTTCTTCGTACACGTTTTTCTCTTCATCAGAATCTCACTTTCTTTGTACACGTTTTTCTCTTCATTAGAACTCTTTCTCTCTCTTTTCAGAATTCTGCCTTCCTCTACTGAATTCTTCTAATCCAGAGCTCTTACTATTACATTACCTGTGGATGCTATTTATAGGCATATATTAGGCTCCATTTCGGTTATTAACTACCAAACAAACAAGGATCCATATAGTTGAAGATTCTAGCTGAATTCGGTTGATCAAAATAGAAAACTGAAGGCTCCTCTTCAACATATTTTATTCCAACAATTTTTGCAATAGCTAAGGAATCATGTTGGAGTATCGAATCCAAAATCAACAACATGGAAATGAGACGGAAGGAAGAAAATGACAAAGCAAAAGAAAAGATGAAAAGTTAGTTATTATTAGTTATAGTTAGCTAAAATCAGTTAGAAGTTTAGTTGCTGTGCAAGTTAGTTAATTTTCTGTTATTTAGTTAGTTATTCCTTGTATAAATATGGCTGCTACCTGATGTAAATATTCATTCGATAAAGTTCATCAATAAAGTAAATATTTCATCCTCTCAGGTCCTTTTTCTCTTCTTGCTGTTCGAATTTTGACATGGTATCAGAGCAGCTAGTTATATCTAGCTGAAAGTCTTCTGCAATACCTCATCCTGCAAAAACTGATCGTCTCCTTCAAACATTCTTTCTGAAGCTGCTTGTTCCTTTCTACACTCAATTTTCTGAAGATGAGTTCTTATAATTCTTCTATAAATCCTCTTGCAAATTCGAGTAATTCAATCATAAACCCCTCAGATAACTCCTCAAGTCCTTATTACCTTCATCCCAATGACAATCCTGGTAAAACACAACCTGTAGCACCTGCTATATGCTGCAGCTCTATCTCATCTGCATTAAAATCAAACTATTCTTAGATTCTTGATACGGGTGCAATAGATCATATGATTTGTTCCCCTTCTTTGTACTACTCTACCCCTCAAGTTGTTAACACTTTTGTATATCTCCCTAATGGTGTTAGGGTTCCAGCTTCTTATAGTGGCACTATATGCCTTTTTAACTCTTTCTTTGTGCATAATGTTCTATGTATTCCGTCTTTTTCATTCAATTTGATTTCTGTATCTAAGCTCACCATTCAGTCTAATGTGTGTCTTACTTTTACCAATTCCTATTGCACCATGCAGGACCAACTAACGAAGAAGATGATTGGGACTGCAATTGAGATAGAAGGACTGCACCATCTAATCCAAGCCTCTCCAAAAACCTAGACCAGCAATCAATCCAACTCGGCACCACTAGCATCAGCCATCACTCACCAGAAACTTGACATATGTCACTACAGACTGGGACATGTTTCCAACTCATCCTCTCAAGCTAATTGAACATTCCATTACTCTTGATTGTACAAATATTTGTGATGTTTGCCCCTTAGCAAAACAAAGAAAGCTTCCATTTTCTGTATCGAATCACAAATCGAAACAAAAGTTCGAATTAGTTTACTGTGATATTTGGGGACCCTTTAGTATTGTCTCTTATTCCAATTTCAAGTATTTTCTCACTGTAGTTGATGACTTTACAAGGTGCACATGGGTATATATGATGCAAAATAAATCTGATGTTCCATATTTACTCAAAACATTCTGCAGAATGGTGGAAAATCAATTCTCTACCTCTGTCAAAACCATACGGTCTGACAATGGAACTGAGTTCTGTCTCACAAAATTCTACCATAAACATGGCATTCTACATCAAAAGAGTTGTGTAGAGACTCCACAGTAGAATGGAATCGTGGAGAGGAAACACCAGCACCTTTTATGTACTGATAGAGCACTATTGTTTCAAGCCAATCTGTGATTGTATACTAACCGCAGCCCACGTCATCAATAGAATTCCTATAGCTCTTCTCCAAAATAAATCTCATTTCGAAATGTTATTTGATAAAACTCCTAACCTTTCACACCTAAGAGTCTTTGGGTGTCTCTGCTTTGCTTCCACTTTAACACGCCACTGACAAAAGTTTGATTCAAGAGCCACCAAGTGCTTATTCCTAGGCTACCCTTCTGATTTTAAGGGCTATAAACTCATGGACATCAACACAAACAAAATATTTGTCTCAAGAAATGTCACATTTCATGAATTCATTTTCCCTTTCAAAAGCATTCCTACAAACTCTGAGCAATACTCCTTCTTGTTCCCTATGTCAGAACCTTTCACAGAGTCCTCACCTTTACCTCATCCAAAATTGACAAATAATGATCAAAATGAGACACCAACCAATGATGACTAAAATACACCATCTCCTCCAAACTATCCACCAGTTAGAAAATCAAACAAAATTCGACAAACACCAGCTCATTTGCAAGATTATTACTGTGGTACAGTCTCTTCAGCTCAGATGTCAACCCAAGAATCGACTTCATATGGTTACTCCACAATGGCATGTAATATCCATCTTTCCTCTAACTGCTCTTCATCTACAGGCACCCCTTACCCTATTCAACATTTCAACTCAACCAAACAACTATCCACATCACATAAAGCCTTCTTAGCCTCCATCTCTTCTCCTGTAGAACCCAAACCTTTCAAACAAGCATCTAAATTTCCTGAATGGCAAGCTACCATGCAGAGTGAAATCAATGCTCTGGAGTTAAACAAAACATGGGAATTGATCACTCTCCCTCCAAATAAGAAAACTATTGGCTGATAGTGGGTATTTCGTGTCAAACATGGGGCTGATGGGACTATTGAAAGACACAAAGCTCGGTTGGTGGCAAAGGGATACACCCAGCAAGAAGGGCTTGATTTTTTTGACATTTTCTCTCTTGTGTCAAAAATCACTTCCATTCGTTTGATTCTTGCTGTGGCTACTGTCAAATATTGGCATTTGCATCAACTGGATGTCAACAACGCCTTCCTCCATGGCGACTTACATGAGGAGGTATACATGGAGTTACTTCCTGGAATGGCTATCACAAACGGTCACAATGCCTGCAAGCTTTTAAAGAGTCTTTATGGCCTAAAGCAGGCCTCCAGACAATGGTTTGCTAAACTCTCCAGTGCCCTCCTCAACTTTGGCTTCACTCAAGGTCACTATGATTCCTCTCTTTTCATCAGAAAATCTGATCACTCCTTTATTGCATTATTAGTCTATGTGGAAAATATACATTTAGCCAGCAATAATATACTGGAAACCCAGCAGTTAAAAGATTTTCTGCATGACAAATTCACTATCAAATATCTTGGCCAACTCAAGTATTTCCTTAGTATAGAGGTGGCTAGATCCAAAAATGGTATTTACCTTTGTCAAAGAAAGTATGTTCTCGATATCCTGGAAGAAACGGGTCTCACTGGCTCCAAACCTATTGCTTTCCCCCATGGAATCCAATTTGAAGCTCTCCTCTACTGACACTCCTTTGCATGATGATCCATATGGCTATCGCAGGCTTGTAGGTAAGTTGCTGTACTTAACCATCACAAGGCCTGACTTGGCCTATTCTGTCTAGGTGCTCAGCTAATTCCTTTCCTCTCCTGCTGTGAGTCATTTTCAAGCAGCAACCAGAGTTCTACGCTATTTAAAGGCCACACCAGGGCAGGCCTCTTCTTTCCAGCTTCATCAGACATCCATCTAAAGGCCTTCTCAGATAGTGATTGGGCAGGTTGTGTTGATACTCGAAGAAGTGTCACTGGTTTTGTAATCTTCCTTGGAAACTCCTTAATCTCGTGTAAATCAAAGAAGCAAGTTACTATCAGTCTCTCTTCAGCCGAAGAAGAATACCGAGCTCTTGCAACCACTACTTATGAAATCCAATGCCCCTTGGTTCACTACTTTTTCACCATAACCTTCGCAAGATGAACATTATTAACATTCATGTCCATCTTGAGGGGGGGTGTTGGAGTATCGAATCCAAAATCGACAACATGGAAATGAAACGGAAGGAAGAAAATGACAAAGCAAAAGAAAAGATGAAAAGTTGGTTATTAGTAGTTATAGTTAGCTAAAATCAGTTAGAAGTTTAGTTGCTGTCCAAATTAGTTAATTTTCTGTTATTTAGTTAGCTGAGTTGTTAGCTCCAGCCAGTTATTCCTTGTAAAAATATGGCTGCTACCTGATGTAAATATTCATTCGATAAAGTTGATCAATAAAGTAAATTTTTAATCCTCAGTTCCTTTTTCTCTTCTTGCTGTTCGAATTTTAACAAATCACTTCCTTACAATACAAGATTCAGATATAGAAAGTGGAGAACTGAGTAAAATGCCTGAAATCAAGATATGTGGTCCTCGTGTGTTTAAACTGCACCCTTTTCGTTTTTCTAGTCTATTTTCTGTAACAAATTGCAAAAATCAAATGTGTTGTGAAATAATCATATTTGGCCAAATTTGATTGCCTTACTTAAATGGGTAAAGTATTTGAAAAAAAAAAAAAATAAGTAAAAGAACGTGCTTATTGTAACACATTCATTTAAACATTCCAAAATCACCCTAAAATTGCATGTTAATAAAGTTTGTCTTTATATTTCGCTGTCCAATAAGGAATTAAACGTTGATAAACAAAAATGCATATTTTTCTGGCGCAGTTGGTTTAATTTATATAGGCTTTTACTTTGAATTTTTTTCCTCCCCACACCATACTCCAACGTCACTCCCCACAGGCCCACAGCTTCTGTACTTTCTTCCAATTTCTTGTGGTTTGGCTCCCCCACCCCAGTCACCTCAATAAATTTAACTTTCCAACCACCCTAAATCTTACCATGAATATTTATCAACCTATTTTCTGATAACAATTCCATTCACCTGCCAAAATTTCTGTCTCAAATATTTTGGCATCTAATTTCTCTGCTTCTCAAGTCTCAAACAAAGGTACTTCTTTTTTATTTAATTACCTATAAAAGTTCAAATTTTTTCTTCTATATGCTTTGATTCTTATTTTAATCCTGTACTATGTAATGAGTTGTCTTCTAACAACTAAAAATAAAATAAATGTAGCTAAGAAAAATGTTGAACTTGCAACTATTGGGAAGATTTCTTGCCTTTGAGGTGATTTTAATTTTTTATAAATATATAATTTCTCATAGTTCCAACAATCCATTATGACGTCAGAACAAGATTTTTTTTATCCATAGTATCGTTTGTATTTTCTAATAATAAATTTTGAGAGACGATGTAATATTTGATTTTTATGTTTGTTATTAACACTGGTAAACATTTTCGTAAAATTGTGCAAAAATTGATAACAAATAAATGACATTTCAAATTCCTTAATACGTGTACAATTTTACATATAAATATTACACAACTAGGTAAAAAATATATTATAAATATTATATAGGTCGATAAATATTAATTGTGAGATTTGTGGTAGTTGGGAAATTATATTTATTGAACTGACTAGGCGGGGCGGGGGAAAATCTATGGAAAATGACATTGGAGTATCGGAGTTTGATGTGAGGAGGGAAAAATGTCAAACAAAAACCAATTTAGATTAAACCCACTGCAGGGGCTAGCGTGTTCTCGTGCCCACTGGGGGCAGGGGCAACTGCAGCGGTAGGAGAACACTCCTGATTCTTCTAGTACAATCAGCAGTCTTGCAAATTAAGTAGATGTTTGATAGAGATTAAAATTAAATTTTTAGTAAATTATGATAAAAGTTTTTGAAACCCATGAAAAATGTGTTTAATATTAATTGTTTGACTTCGACTTAAATTAGAATTCGATTTAGATGAATAAAGTGCATCCTAGTAAATGTCTGGACAAACTAAACATGACTTCAATTAATGTAGATATATTGTTTGACAAGTTATTAAAACCCATCAAGTGTAACTATAATCCAATAATATCAATTATTGTTTTAAAATTTGAAAAGTATTTAAAGTTCAATACTGATTTGCGCAGTATTTTTATAAACAAAACATTAAGCGATTTAAAAGAAAGAAATAAATTTTGAAAAAAAATGAGCAACTATTTAACATGTCAAACATCAAGGCATAACAATCAGACTCATTGACTAATGGATATAATTAACTCGTGCGATACATGTGTATATCCAAAGGACATGGACACTGGGGAGATCCTCATTTAATTAGGCAGGCGAAATCCCCCCAAGCTTTCCACTAGATTGTTACGATGAATGTATATCCAAAGGACATGGACACTTTTGTAAAATATAAATGCTAAAGTGATATTTGATAATCATTTTTTCATTTGGAGTTATAACTCCTACTTTCCGCACGGCAGATGTTATATAAACAAATTGTAACCATAATCTATTCTTCCTCATCAACCCCCGCCCCATCCTTCACTGCCATGATCCAAAAATATCAAAAAGTTTACCTCTAGTGATTTTCGAAATTTCGCTCTCCCAATCTTAGAATTTATTTATTTTTCTCATTCAACACTATACCTGATTGCTAACAATCTAATGTCCAATAACACTTCAAATCAACCCACGCTCAATTGTCAAGTTTTATGATCTTAATCGTATGTCTGAAGATCAACCCACCCTCATTCAATTCTGAGGTTAAGAGACCACCGGTTAAAAATTTGTTTATTTTTTAAATTTTTCAATGATGTGTTGCCACGTGGTAAAGTATAAATAATTATGTACATATAGCATGATTGTAAATAGATCGACAACAGTTGGTGAACGGATAAATTCAAAGGAGAAATTGAGCTATTCGACATTAGCGAGAATCACGAGTTTCACTGAGTAGCAGTGTCATTCAAGAGCTCAGGTTTCAACACGGATTTTAACCCACCGGATTCATCTATGTTTGGTTTTTAGTGTTAGTGATTCTATGAACAAAATGACTAATTTGTAACGTGTTGTAAAAGTCAAAAACCTATGGTGCAATTTGTACAAGTTAAATTATGAGGTCTAGGGTTCGAACATGAAAAGTGGAGAAACACGGCGCTGCATTTTCACTAGCTTCTCGCTCAGTTGGCACTCGAGCGACAAAAACAGAAATAATGTCGCTCGCCTGTCGCCGTACTCTCACTCGAGCGACAGTATGTCGCTCGCCTGTCGCCAGCTTATTGCTCGATAGACGAGTTAATCCGAAAAATCCTAATTTGCTGTTTTGAAGTATTTTTTTTCAGCACATTCAACATAATTATCCTCTCCTATAAATATCCAAATATATGCACGAAATTTGGTGTGGTTGTTCATTGTACTTCTTCTCTATATTACTTCCATATTATTCTTTGAAAATTCAAGAGCTTGTTCATATATTGATACAACCACTGATTGGGGAAAGACATCAAATCCATCGAATCCAAAACACCTACTTCCTAAACACTCTTAGGAATGTACTTTCTCAATTGAACTTTAGATGCTGCTGGAGGTTGAGAGAAGTTGGACTACAAGCGCAGGAAAAGCACAAGAACGGGAAATTCTTGGAATTTCACTTGGAATAGACAATTGCAGAAGATCAGGAGCTGGTGGGTTCAGCTGATCTTAGAGGTTACAGGAATTAGATCGGGAAGTCTAGTGGAGTTGGTTAGGCAACATCTTATTGTAAATCTGTATTATCTATAGTGGAGGTATCTAGTTTGGTCCCGAAATTTTTACCCAGTTGGGTTTCTCAATCATCAATAATGATGTTATTTATTGCTTTCTTATCACAAACTGCGGCAATTCAATTTAGAACAATTAGACTGTCTGTTTAACCAACTAGAAACAATTAAAAGTGACTTGTTACTTTTTAATTGTATAATTCTGCACGTAAGGTCAAACTTAGTTAGTAAACTACGTAATTTCAATTAGTATCAGAGCATCAATTCGAATCCTGGCATTAAATTTCTAGATGAGTAATTCATTATCGGTCTCTCCATATTTTGATGGCAATAACTATGCTTATTGGAAGGTTAGAATGAGAGTTTTCCTAAAATCTATGGATGAGTGAATTTGGTTAAGTGTGGTTAATGGTTGGACTGCCCCTAGTTCTACAATTAATCATGAAGTTATCCACATTCTCATTGCTAATTGGACTAGAGCAAAGTTAGATGAGTGTAATTGGAATAGCAAAGCCTCACATGCCCTAATTTATGGCAGTGTCCCCCGAAGAATTTAGGAAAGTATCTATGTGTAAGGCTGCTAAAAAAGTTTGTGATATTCTACAGACCAAACATGAGAGAACTCAGACTGTTAAAAACTCTAAGTTGCAGATGTTGACTATTAGGATTGAAGAGATTATGATGAAAGAGGATGAAACATTTGATGGATTCTATGGGAGCTTAAATGACATAGTTAATTCTAATTTCAACCTAGGTGGGAAAATATATGAGTCAAATTTTTTTAGAAAAATCCTTAGATCATTGCCTAAGTGATTTAGGCCTAAAATAACTGCTACAGAGAAGAGTAAGGATATAGACTCTATTAAGGTGGAAGAGCTGGTTGGATCTCTCCAAACTTATGAGCTGACATTAGCTAAACCCACAAACGATAAGTTATTGGCCCTAAATACTGTGAGGAATAGTCATAGAGAATCATCGAATTCAAATTCTCCTAATGAAGATGAGTTAACTTACCTTGTTCAAAAATTCTGAATTATGTTTAGGAATAAACAAAAACCTAAAGAGAGACAACTAGGTGATCCCAGTGAATCTAGAGAGCGATATCAATCTGTGCGATGTCATAACTGTCGAGGTTTTGGCTACGTTAGGAGTGAGTGCCCTAACAGTAGGAGAATTTCAGATAAGGTTATGAATGCTACTCTCACTGATGATGAGTCTAACTCGAAAAATCAGAGTCGAAAATCAACTTATGGGGATAATGGAAAATATATTGCCTTTACTAAGAGAATTAAGATTGGATCTGATAAGGGGAGTGGAAAGGCTGAGAGCATAAGTAGTTGTGAGACTTCAAAAGAAAATTCTAATAGTGAGAAAGATTCTGATAATGAGGGAGATATTCGTGAGGCTTATGATAGAATTTATGAGAAGAGCATTAAAATTATAATAAAAAATAAAGCTTTAAGTACGAAAGTTACGGAACTTGAGTAGAAAAACGAGAAACTCGTTGCGTACATTCAGGAATCTACCTCTACCTCGAGTGAGTTAAAATCTATGAATGAATCTTTAGATACTCATGTTTGGAATCTCACTAGTGAACTTGAGAAGACCTTTAGGAGAGTTAATGAGCTGGCAGTTGAAAAGGAAATCTTAGAAATCCAGGTTAAAAATCTTCTGAGCAACTTAGAGCATTCCAAGTCTCAACTTCTTGCATTTTCTAGTGGTTTTATAAAGCTAGATAACATTCTAGAAGTGGGTAAGCCAACTGGTTATAAGGGAGGTCTAGGATATAATAAAAATGATCATAATATTGCTAGTACGTCCAAAATCACATTTGTCCCTAGTACTGACCAACTTAAACTTGTGCCTAACCCTGAACCTAAGAATAAGGGATATATAGGATAGAGGCATACTAGACAACACGTCAACCTAGAAATAAGTATCAACGATCACATGCATTTGGTCCTAAGTTTATCCCGACTTATTTTCATTGCGGTGAGTTAGGACACATAAAGCCTAAATGTCATCATTTCCTCAACAGAAATAGAAACTGGAACTCAATAGAAATAATAATCAGGATTATGTTGGTCAGATTGACTTCTTTACTAATCGGGTAAGTAAATTGATCAAATTAATGACACAAATGACCGTAAATATTCTTGTCACTAGGCAAGTTTGAGTGAAGTTATTTGAAAAGGTTTAAAATAGATCATGGTGCTCTTAAAGGTAAAAGTATTTACATACCTAACTGATTATATATTTTTGGTGCATGCTTGTGTTTTATCAATGTGCGACATTTATGCATGCATCATATTTGTTTATTTATTTTCTAGGTAGAAAACTCATGCATATTTTTTATTTTTNTTTTTTTTTTTTTTTTTTTTTTTTTTTTTTTTGTGTTTGGTGCATTCATGGTTTAAAATAAAAACAACAAAAAAATGGAAAATTAAAAAATAAAAAATGTGGAAAATTATTTTTACAAGCATAATATATAATATACTTGAATTTGTTTGTTATAATGAAGCATGGGTTTAATCGATGAGCTATGACATAATTTTTATTCGTAGTTTAGGTTATTATGGAGTACTTAGTATATGTGTCTTCATGTACCATCTGCACCGCACATACTATGATATTGTTAGTGAGACTCAATCGCGTGTGTGAGATTTGGGATGAAAATCACATATTAGTAATGTGACTTTGAACATGAATTGACCTTATTTATTAATTAGACTTAAACTCAAGTTTATCCCTGATAATAAAAAGTTCAATATTTTATGTAATTCTTCGGAGCCTATTTGACTCGAGGAATTAAGCTCATTTTAGTCGCTTAATGGAGAAGAGCATGCACTTAAGATGTGAAAAATAGTTATAAACTTAAAATATTAAAAGATGTGAAAATAAAATTTGTTCAAAATTAGGATGAGAAAGAAAATATCAGTACAAAATGAGCTTTTATTTAAAAGCCTTAATGCACTTTAAATTCATAAGTAGAGGAATACATTTATTGTCAGTGATGTTTAGCATGTCATTTCTCATAAAATTAAGGTTTGAAGTCCTACTTACAAAAGATTAGTGACATTTTACACACATAGATCACTTATACAATTTACTCCATGTTAACTTGAACTAAGTATGTGGAAATGTTTACCGTACATTGATTATATTTGTGTATGCTAATAAATGCATTTTTTAGCTATTATATGTTACTGTTATCGATCCTTTCGTCATTTGTGAAAAAAATGAGGAGATTGAAGTAGTGAAATTTTGTATGTAAATGGAAGAATTTAAATTTTTGAGATAAAGTAGATTGATAGGGGGAGATTTATTGATTGTGCTACATTCCAAACTATATCTATTTAACTGTTTGAATTTTTTATGTTTTGTGATACTAATGTTTTTGTTGGTGTTTAGATTAACATTAGTGTTACGTCTCAATTTATCTAGTGTTGATATCATATGTTTAATGATTTTGTTATTTCCTGTATCACGTGTTTTTTACACTGAGTATTTGAGTTGTGAATTTCAGGAAACAAATTTAACAAAGAATGCAAGAGACATTACTTTGATGAAATTTAGGTAGTTTAGATTTTGTTATTAGTTTTCCTTGACTTATTGTATAGTTTTGTCACAGAATACCAAATGAGAAGTTTGTTAGGTTTTTAGTGTTGGTGATTTTGTAGACAAACTGACTAATTTGCAACGTGTTGTAAAAGTCAAAAATTTAGGGTGCAATTTGTACAAGTTAGGTTATAAAGTCTAAGATTTGAGCATGAAAAGATGAGAAACAAGACGTCACATTTTTGCTAGCTTTTCGCCCAGTGACAAAAATCGAGCGACAAAAATCGAAACACTGTCGCCCGCCTATCGTCGAGCTCTCGTCGAGCGATAGTGCGTCGCTCGCCTATCACCAGCTTATCACTCGAACGATATGTCGATCCGAAAAATCCTTATTTGCTGTTTTGAAGTATTTTTTCCGGCCTACTCAACCAATTATCCTCTCCTATATACCCAAATCTATGCATGAAATTTGGTATAGTTGTTCATTGTGCCTCTTCTCTATAAAAGTTTCATATTATTATTTGAAGATTCAAGGCTTGTTCATATATTGATACAACCACAGATTGGGGGAAAAGCATCAAATCCATTAAATCCAAAATACCTACTTCCTAAACACCCTTAGGAATGTACTTTCTCACTTGAACTTCAGAAACTGGTGGAGGTTGAGAGATGTTGGACTACAAGCGTAGTAAAAGCACATGAACGGTGAGTTCTTGGAATTTCACTTGGAAGAGACAATTGCAGAAGATCGGGAGTTGGTAGGTTCAACTATTTTTGAGGGTTACATGAATTAGATCGGGATGTTTAGTGGAGTTTGCTATGCAGCATCTTACAGTAAATCCGTATTGCCTATAGTGGAGGTAATTGGCTTCATCCCGGAGTTTTTATCCAGTTAGGTTTCTCCTTCATCAATATTGGTGTTATTTATTGCATTCTTATTACAAACTAACAATCTAGAAACAATTAAAAGTGATTTGTTGCTTGTTAATTGTACAATTTTGCACGTAAGGTCAAACTTAGTTAGTAAACTACGTAATTTCAATCTACAGATTCTTCGTTCCAATCTCATTTTCCATTGCTTTTGTTTATAAAATACAAAGATAAGATACAGTAAGTGAGAGAATTGAGGAAAATGCTTGAAATCAAGAAATTTGCCCTTTTGTTTCACTTTCTTTGTACATGATAGTTTTCCAGTAGTACATAGGGCTTGCATTAGTTTGATATATTGGTTTGTTTAATTTCGTAAGTATATGCTCCGCCATGCTACGCAATTTTTGCCATGGTTAATGTACCACTACATGTGAATTACAGCCAGATTGACAATTGAATTAAATTTCCTGCTATGTTGACACAACACTCGAACACCACTACATGGCGAACCGTTACGGTAACTCCAAAGGAAGTATTATTATAGGATATAAATTTAGAATTTATACTTTTCTAAATAACTAATGATTTCTCTACAATTGAATTTATCATATATTTGCCCATATGTATCCATATATTAGTGGCTCAATTTTCATAACCAACAACATAATAATATTCACAACTATCAATCCAAACCATTTTCTTCCTTTTTAATTACTTTTAAGCCATTTTTTTCCATTTAATCTATTGAACATCTTTCATATAATCTTTGATAACACAAGTTAAATAAAATAAAACTCGTTATTTCTTGGAATAATTATAGATTGAAAATCTATAGAGTTAAGTAGAGAAATTATAATTCATCATTCTTGATTTAATTAATTAAATTTAACTCTAATTTTATATTCCTTCAAATTATCAAAGAACCATAAAATAAGAATTTTAATTTCTACTAATAAATCAAATAAGTACTTAAAATAAATGAATGAATGAATAAATAGTTAACTAATTAATTAATTAAAGACAGAAACAAAACGAATCAAAGAAAACATGCGTGAAAAGAAAGAAAACAGGAGGCGTGTCCCGTGAAGCATTCATCCCATTCATCCTCTATAAATAGGGGATGACAAGGGATAAATATGCAATTTTCTAAATTGCACTTTTAAATTTTCAGGTGTTACAATATTATTATTCACCTAAAAAATATTCTTCATCCTCATGAGTTAGATATAAACCGATTCTCGCCAAAGCACATAGCATCATTTTCCTCATTAGAGTTATTCTCTATTGATAATGGTGCAAGTGATGATAAAATGAAGCCAAGAACTTTACCATATAGTTGGCGCAGAGAATGATGTCAAGGAT
>CAIGRB010073977.1:7562-38704 GCA_903798255.1 Fraxinus quadrangulata | reverse complement strand
ATAATTTAAATCAATAAACAAGTTTCTCTTAAATAGCACTTCTAAGCTATTTGTAAGAAAATCTAAACAATCAGGGGCGGAGCTATAATTGTAGAATTGTGGGGACAAATTTCTATAACTAAAATCGTGGGGCAAAATTTTGAAGTAAAAAATCATAATTGTGCAGGCAAAATTAGTATAAAAGGTTGGAGATGGATATTAAGGAGTTTAAATATTTAGCGGAACTTTTTGGTTGTGGGGGGCAGCTGACCCAACTGCTCCTACACTAAATTCGCCACTGCAAATAATATTAATTTACGAAAAGTATTCACTCTTTAGTTTGCACGTAAAGAGAATTGTTGAAGATATGATTAATTACATTCATAAATTTCTCACCTAGCTAAAAGTTTATTTGGAAATGAATTAAATTAAAGAAGAAGAAAAGTCGATAGAAAACAGGAGATGCAGTATGTAAGTGACTTGACATATTGGAGGAAAGATGGGCACGTGGGGACACATGAACTTATGTTATATTTTCCCCCAACTCCTCGTCATGATATTGAAATGTGTCTAAATGAATTAATTTCTATAACTACTCGATCGAGCATCATTTACCTTACCGTGACTTGTGTTTTGTCTACACAAAAACCAAATGTCCTATAAAACCCTACCATTGCCCGACCAACAGCGTTACAAATTCTTGGTACGTCAATCTTATACACACATCCTGTCTAATTGAGATAAACCCGAGTTGAAATGGCAAGAGAAGGAAGTTCCAGCAGACAACAGAAATGGACTCTCCAGGGAATGACAGCACTTGTTACTGGTGGAACTAGAGGAATTGGGTAAGTTTTCTTCTCTGTCTTTATTTTTCTTCTTACTCTTCGTCCATCGGGACGGGGTAAGTTGCTCTGGAGAATGAGCCTTTGGCTGAGTTCTTCTGTGTATGGATCTTAGATATGCCATAGTGGAGGAGCTGGCAGGATTTGGGGCCAAAGTATACACTTGTTCAAGGAACGAGACAGAGCTGAATGAAAGGCTAAAAGAGTGGGAAGAGAAAGGGTTTAATGTAAGAGGTTCAGTGTGCGACTTGTCATCAAGAACTCAGAGAGAAGGACTAATGAAGACAGTCTCTTCAGTCTTTGATGGAAAGCTGAACATCCTTGTAAGTCAAACATTGGATTCATAATGTTGTTCTTCATTTTCTGTTTCTTCTTCTCCTTGTTTGTTCAAGTAGGTTTATCTTTTCCAGGGTATGAAGTTGTTGGCCACTAATTTTTTAGACAACTTAAAATTTTAGATGAAGTGGTTTACCGTTTATGTATCAGAGTACGTTAAGGTCATAAATTCAAGATCCGCCAACACCTATTGCGCCGCGAGTCATTCATTTATAAAAAATGAAACCGGCCTGTAATTTATGCCAAGAGACATGTTGAATATAAAATTTAAATTAACGTAGGTGTTCTCACTTTCCTGTTGGTTGGAGGTTGGGGACCTTCTAACAGGATATGTCATAACTCAACAATATAAGACATAAAATGTTTCAACACATGATTATCAGGATGACATGTCACAACATACAAGTAGTAGTGTATGATGCTTAAATAATCTTGTATTTTTATCAACAGAATCTCGATTACTAAAAGTCTCTCGGAATTTAATGGATTTATTTTTTTCGATCTCCATTTTATATTTGTTAAGATAAATAAAAATATGGGGCCTTGAAAAGGCTCGTAGAAAAATTACAAATCTGCAAGAAATAAACGTCAAAATATGTAGGTGGCTTGTCTTTGTTAAGAGATATAAATAATAAGAAAATATAATTATCAAAATAGATAAATATACCCCTTGAAAAGACTGGTAGAGAAAATACCAATCTGCTAAAAACTGTTGAGAAAACGTGGGTCAAGGCCGGCTCGCAATTTAAGTGGAATTGAGAAAATTGCAGCTAAAAAGGGACACAAATATTCACGTGGTTCACCCAATTTAAGTTACGTCCACGGGCAAGTATAGACGGGTTTCACCGTAGTAGGAAAAATTACAATAACATCATCACTAAATATAAGGAGATAACAACAACTAATATCTCTTAAAATAAACTAAATAGGAAATACTCAAGAGAAAACAATATTTTTCTCTCTATAATTTATGTACCTCTCCACATTTTATTTTCTTCTACTCTTTCAATCCTCTCTACAATTGTTGCTTGCATTTCTCCTCAACTGCAGCCTTCTATTTATAATGAAATTTCCATGGCCTTCATTAATTGTAGAGACAAAATTTCAATGAAACCTGCAAAGGATGGTTGCATTTCTAATACATTTTACAGCTGCAAAAAGGCAATTTCAATTTTCACTCTCAACATTAAATACAATCACTGCTGGCATTTAATGCATAATAAAATACATGAATTTCGTTATCTTATTTTTGTCAACAAAAGTGGCTCCAAACAAATTCTTTCCATTTTCTACTAAATTGAAAAAAATGGCTACCTCATTTAGTCTAAGAAAGTGGCTGTATAGACCAACATTTCTCCAACTTAAAGCCAGCTTTGTTGTCACATTGCTTTCCTTTTCACACTTGTCAAATCATGCTACTTACGTTTCCACTAGGCCAATGGAAGATCGACACCATATAAACTTGTCAGTATTGATTTGTTTTGTTAACATGTCTGCTAGGTTGTCCTCTACATGAATTTTCTGTATATCCACACTTCATTTCTCCACATCTTCTCGTACAAAGTGATATTGAACTTGAATGTGCTTTGTCTTCTTATGAAAATGTTGGATTCTTTGTCAAGTGCAATGCGCTCTGACTATCACAAAATAGAGCAATCTTATCTTGTTAGTGTCCAAGCGTTTCCATTAACATTTGCAACTAGATTGCCTCTTTGCTAGCTTGTGTAACTGTCACATATTCTACTCCTATCGTAGAAGTAGCCATGATAAATTGCAGTTTTCAAACCCAGCTTACAGCTCCTCCAGCAAAATTAAACACAACATGTGGTGGACTTTTGCATAATCTGAATCAACATAGTCTCTGACAACAAAATATGAACCTCCATAACATAATGTAGCATTTAAGGAATCCTTGATATATCTCAAGATCCTCTTTATAATGCTCCAATGCTCTTTATCCATGTATCGACTAATCGCTCACACTACTTGTGCAATGTCTGGTCTTGTATAAATTATAGCAAACATTAAGCTACCCACTACTGATACATACAGTGCTCGAGACATCTCCATCGTCTCTACTTCATTGCTAGGACTCATACTTGAGGAAACTTGAAATTAATAGGGATATGGGTAGAAATTGGTTTACAATCTTGCATATTGAAGCATAGCAAAATTTTCTTCAAATAGTTCTTCTGACAAAGCCAACTCTTCCTATTATTTATGTTTTTGTAAATTTGCATGCCTAGAATCTTATTCGCTGATCTTAAGTCCTTCATTTCAAACTCTCTAGCCAACTGTGCCTTCAAATCTTTAATAAGATCTTTGTTGGGACCTGCTACTAACATGTTGTCAATATAGAATAGTAGAATTATGAAATCACTATCTCCAAATCTCATGTAGCATGAACAATGATCTAAACTGAGTTTATTGTATACAAGGCTCATGATGAAGGAATCAAATCTCTTATACCAATATTTCGGCGTCTTTTTGAGACCATATAGAGATTTGTTCAACCTGCAAATAAAGTTATCTTTTCCTTTTTTATTTTTTAAACCTTCTGGTTGGAGCATATAAATCTTTTCTTCAAGTTCTCCATAAAGAAATACAATTTTCACATCTAACTGCTCCACACGCGTTTTGAATATTTTGAAGACTGTGAACACGTCTGCCTTTCTCTTGATTGGATACATCCAACACCTCCTAGAGTAATTATCAATGAAAGTTACAAAGTATCTTGCTTCTCCTATGGACAAAACTTATGCTTGCCAAACGTCATAATGAACCAGCTTTAGGATAGCTTTGCTTCTGGTAGTAGAATCGCTGAACTTCAATTTGTGCTGATTACTAGTAACACAATACTCACAAAAAGGTAATTAAACTTTTTTTAGCCTTGGAAGAAGCTTTTGTTATGAGAGAATTTTCAAACTACGTTCCGATATATAGCTAAGCTTGCGATGCCACATCCTCGTTAATTTGTTGAACTTCTCGATATGACGTATGTTTTCCCTTATTGTGGTGTCTCTCCTTTAAGCATGTACAAATTTGTAGCTATCTTTTCCGCTTTCATTACCACAAGCGCGCCTTTGATTATTTTCATGATCTCATCTTGTACATGGGTCTTGTAGCCAATATTGTTCTAAAGACGGTAGATTTTTCTTCAGGTCTTTCACGTGTCATATTTCCTGGATAGTGTGAACTGTACCATCATACATTTTCAATTTGATGGTACCAATATCAGCGATCTCCAAGGCATGATCATTCCCCATAAACACAAATCCTCCTGAAAAATGTTCATACCGATGGAATCATTCCCTCATTGCTATCATGTGTCATGTAGCTCCTAAGTCTATAAGCCAAACATCAGAATATGGTTTTCTACCTTCAACAACAGTTTTGCTGTCTCACTCTATAAAATTTCACCATCATCTGAGGTACTTGCTACACAATCCTGAGCTTTTGACATCTCAAGACATTTTCCTTTGCTTCTTCATTCTTTTTTTAGATTTCAACAATCCCATTTTAAGTGCCATTTCTTGGCACGGTAATGACACTTGGCATTTTTCTTACTCTTGAATTTTGATCTACTCTAATTATGACTCCCATTGGAGCTACATTCTATTGATATCACTCTCATCATCGTCAAAGCTTTCGCTTGATGTGAACTTTTCAATCTGTCCTCCTTGTTCTTGCGTCGAAGTTCTCCTTAAAGAATAGTAACTACAGCATCATCGAAGACTAGACCTTCAAGGATGTTGGTTAAGTTGATGATGAGTTGATCATAAGAATCTGGTAGACTTTGAAGTAAGATCTCAACACTTTCACCCATCTTTATATTATGCTCCATTGATGCGAACTATAAAAATAGAGTGTTGAGGATGTTGACGTGGTTGGTCACTGTAATGACTCCATCATCTAAAGGGTGTAAAGCTTTCTCTTCAAAAATTTTTTGTTGTGTTACGATTTGGTCTCATACAACTTTGTATCTCATATTTCTTTGGTTGTTTTCTTCTCCGACACACTTGACAATACTCCATTGGCTAGTGCTAGGTACATATTAGAAATAGCATTGCCATCCATCTCGTTCCACTTTCCATCGTTAGTGATCTCCGTGGACCTCTGTCCAATTGCTGCCAAGCAATCTCATTTTCCACAATAAGAAACTATTTCCATTGAACTTTTCAATCACATACTTCACGGCCATTTTGTTCAAGACCTAAAAATAATACCATGTCTATAAATAGTGAACAATGACCATACATAAAACCTTCTGATACCACTATTGGGAAATCGTGGGTCAAGGTCAGCTCACAATTAAGTGGAATTGAGGAAATTGCAGCTAAAAATGGACATAAATATTTACATGGTTCATCCAATGTGGGCTACGTTCATGGGCAAATATACGAGTATTTCACTATAGTAGAAAAAATTACAATAACCTCCTCTCTAAATACAATGAGATAACACCAACTAATATCTCTTGTAATAAGAGAAACTAAGAATCACTCGAGAGAAAACAATATTTTTCTCTACAATTTATGTATCTCTCCACTTTTTATTTCTCTCTACTCTTTCGATCATCTCTACAATTGTTACATGCATTTCTCCTCAGCTGTATCCTTCTATTTATAATGAAAATTCCACCGCCTTCATTAATTGAAGAGCCAAGATTTCAATAAAACCTGCAAAGGATTGCTGCATTTTCATTACATTTTACGACTAAAGAAAGGCAATTCCAATTTTCACTCTTTACATTAAATGTAGCGATGGCAATGAGCCGAGTTGAGCCAAGTCGGCTCGGCCCATATACCCACGAGTTCGGCTCGTGCTCGTTTTGTAACGAGCCGAGCTCGGGCTGGGCTCGTTACAAATACCCAAGCTCGACTCGACCCACGAGCTCGTGGGCAGCACTTTTTTTTATTATTATTTTGTGGTGAGATAAACCTATTTTTTTTAAAAAAATTATGCCTTCAACTTAGACAAGCCCACGAGCGGGCTCATCCACGAGCAGTATTTTGATGAGCGGCTCGTTTGCCGCCTGTAATTAAATGCATTTTACTATGCATTTAATCTATGCATTAAATGCATAGTAAAATGCGCATTTAATACAAATTATTTCCGTTTCTTGCTGAATTGGAAAAAAAAAGGGCTTCCTCATTTGAACAAAGAAAGTGGTTGCAAAAGTGGCTTACTCTGGCCAACAAAAACGAATTCTAGAATATAGGTGGCTTGTCTAGTTGTCTTTGTGAAACTTAAGGAGTTGTTTAACAAAGTTTTTAATAAAAGTTTTAGTAGATTTTGATTAAAATCAAGCAAATATATGGTTGAAAGGTTAATTTAAAAAAATAAACTTTTTTCATTAAATAATGCATATAACAAGAAAAATTCATTCTTCATTTACTGATATTTAGTATTAATTAACTTTATAATCTTGAGCTTATTACATGGATTTGACTTGTTTTTTATTAGGTAAATAATGCTGCAATAAGTCTAATGAAGCGAGCTAAAGACCATACTTACGAAGATTATGCACGCGTAATGGAAACAAATATCGAGTCCCCTTATCATATCTGCCAACTCGCATACCCATTAATGCAAGAATCTGGAATTGGAAGTATTGTCTTCATTTCATCTGTTGCTGGTGGAATGGCACTGCCTGCACTTTCTGTTTATGCAGCATCCAAAGGTAATCAATAATTTTGAAGATCATTATTCAATGCTTCATAAAATTATTTGAAAAGAAACTTTTTCTTATCTTTCCAGGCGCGATAAATCAACTAACAAGAAATTTGGCTTGTGAATGGGCTAAGGACAATATTCGCACGAATACTGTTGCGCCATGGGGTGTCAGGACTACAATCTTGAAACCCGTATTATTCTATCAACATTTTGTGCATGTTTGCTATACAGTATTTGAAAAGATTAGTCGACTGTAAAATTTGACAAGATTTGAACTTATTTTGTTTGTTCAGGAGGATATTGAACCATCTCTTGTGGAAATGTTTGTGCCTCTAATGGCTAGAACACCAGTGGGGCGAATAGCAGAACCCGAAGAGATATCTTCTTTGGTGGC
This sequence comes from Fraxinus quadrangulata, assembly GCA_903798255.1. Taxonomy (NCBI): domain Eukaryota; kingdom Viridiplantae; phylum Streptophyta; class Magnoliopsida; order Lamiales; family Oleaceae; genus Fraxinus; species Fraxinus quadrangulata. The sequence goes on along the minus strand of CAIGRB010073977.1, from coordinate 31,477 downwards.
ATTTCTTTGTCTTCCGGCTGCTTCATATATTACAGGACAAGTCATTTATGTTGATGGAGGATATACAGCAGGTGGCTTCTAGTGGGAATTTCATATTTTTAAGGTGATAAATCTCTGATTTAGTAATTTATCCAGAATATTAAGCTCTTGGCTGTAATAATCTATAGAAACTATCTCGAGCACATTGAATCTTGTGTGTTGCCATTAAATTTTTCGATGTATTATTTATGGTACTAGAAGGAAATTTGATTATCTCAAAAAGGAAAATGGACAATCGATGAAGTAATTATACGAGAAAAGAATATTAAGAACTTTCTTTGACAATCCTTGTTTTGCATGTCATATTTAATAGACGGACTATAAGTAAACTGCCAAACAATACTTGAGAAAAATATTGAATGAACATCAGAGATTACATCAAGCATGACATTTTTAATTTTTTCATTTAATGGCTACATGCAAGGAATGGGTAATTCCATATAAACACTACAAAATAACTATTTGGGATCGATCAATCTTAAACTATACGAAACTTAATTATACCAAACATCTATACTCTCTACAAAAGATCAACTGCGGACCATAAACCACATGATAAACGTATGCTCTATGATTATCTCACAATTAAACAACCCCAAAAGTAGGAGTGGTAGTGGACCAAGCCAACTTAAAACCATGAGCTCAGCTCGACTTAGCTTTGTCTTAAGCTTGCCAGTCTTACCAGCTGAGCCGCCCACGAGCCCAAATGAGCCGAGCTGAGTGGCACATGAGTCAGCCTGATTGTTTTGTTTTCTAAAAAGAATTTAAAATAATTTTTTTAAAAAAATTAATAAAATAAATTCACAAATGAGACAAAAACGAGCCGGTCCATGAGCACTTACGAATCGGCTCATGAGCTCATACCTACGAGCCCAAACGAAAATTCTTGTGCCTTACAAGATTCGTGAAAAATAATACGAACTCGACTCAAATCATAACTCGTCTCAAAATGAGCTCGTATTGTCCACAATTCGAATCGGGGGGAGCCGAGTCTTCTAACCCATAAACGGTTTGTTTACCCCTCCCCGGGCTTCCCTAAAGTAATTAATTTCGAAACTCAATTCACATTGCACTCACAAAAAGCAAAAAAAAAATTACAAGTTGGTCACGAAAATTACTGCAATCTTACACACCTGAAACATGTCCGACACATTTGCTGATCATGGAACAAGAACCAAGGTTGGATATGCACAATGTCGTCTGTCTGAACTCTAGTTCGATGGAATTTTATTTGCAAATTGAAACTCATGGGGCTGTCTGCTACTTTTAAGAAAAAGCACAGACGAATCACCCTCGTGTCATATGATAAAGAGACAAACATTTTGAATAGATAAATGCTGGAGTTGCCGACACACATTATTTTCTATACTATGACCCACAAAAAATTGTTGAGACAGATAATAACCGGCAAGAGGATGCCTTCCCGTATGTGTTAAATAAAGTGTAGACAAACGGAGTTCAATTTCTCGGATGATGACTAGATGCTTTTTCCTGTTTACAATGCCCTCTTGAATAATTAGTCGACTGAAAAACCGACAAAACAACTATTTATGCTGCCTATAATTTGTATTTCGGATTTCAATTTTAAATTTTGAATTCATTTTCAATTTTTTGTTTGAAGTGAATATTTTAAGATTGTAGAAAACGTGTTTGATTTTATCATTTCGAAAAATTATTTTTCAGAATAGAAAACTGAAAAATGTTTTTGCTTTGAATTTTGTAGTCTCGTGTATTGTTTATTTAGATGTTTAGAGTGAATCAACCCTTCTACGCATGCAGTAGCAGAGCTAGAATCGTCATTTTGGGGGCAAAAATAAAAAAATTATTATTGAGGAAGCAATATGTATATATTTTAAAGAAATTGAATTTATACATATATTTTTAAATATTGTAGGGGCGATTGTCACCACCTTTGGCTTTGTTTGAGTGGTTGATGCAGATCGGATGCTAGCAATTACAATCAGAGGCAGAGCTAGGGCTGTACTAAACTCTTTTTATTTTGGGGTAATATGTTTTTTTAAAAAAAAAAATCACTATAAAAAAATTACTTAAAAACTCATAAACAAAGTTTTGAATAGTAAATTTTTTAAGAATGTATAGTTAAAAAATAACGAAATTTTTGGATTTATATATAGAATATTTTATTGTGACTGTGTGGTTGAAAATGAGTATGTAGAAAGAGATTTTTTGAATAATGAATGTCCAACAGGGGAGAAAAAGGGAATTGTGCTTGGCTGGCTATGGCTTCATTTTTTAAATGGCTACGTTAAACACAATATTCAATACATAAGCTTAACTTACTAATTATTTACTACAATGGCTTTTTTAATATTAAAAAACAAAACATACCCTTCAATTCAAAACTAAAAAAGCAGGATTTCTCCTCCCGGACCTCCCAAACCCCCCAAACCTCATTAACATATAACAGATCAACTATGATTTCTTCATAAATTTGGATTTTTTAACATAAGAAAAGAATTTTTGTTTAAATCTTTGAATATTAAAGCTAAAAACATATTATCCATCAATATTATAAGCAAAAAAAATCGAATTTAACCAAATAATATGAAGAAACCCTGAATATGGAGATGGATGAAAAAACCTTGAAAAATAGCTACGAAGATGGATGAAAAAACCTTGAAAAACAAGAAATGATAAGATTTTCAAATTTTCAACATTCAAAATGGAGATAAAATGGGTATGTCGTTTCTTTAAATTTTTTACTTCTTTTTTTCTTACTTAAATTTGGTCAAGGGTCATTGTGAAAAAAGAGACCGGATCAACTGACCATCTACCGCCATTTCATCCCTTTGCTATATGACTAAATCCACCTCCAATTACAACAATCCTTTTCCATTGTGTCGAGATATGCCATGTGGCCGAATAATTTTTATTTTTTATTTTTTTGACTTTAATTAGTTGTATTTTGAGAAAATAAGTAACAAAATAATTCGTGTCTCAAACCTGATAAAGTGGGTTGGCTTGGATCGCGACCTTTATCAAATATAGCACGGGTTTAAGGACTAAGTGGACATCCCATATATAACACACACTGATTTTCTGTTTATTATAGGAGAATTTTCATAAATGTCATGAAATTTGAAAATCCTCAAAAATTTGTCATTTTCACTTTTGGTGTTCAAAAATATCACTTTTTATGTGAAATGTCCAAATTACCCTTAGTGAAAAACATATTTTTAGGAGCATTTAATGTTTGATTTGAATGACATTAATGTTATGATATGATGATTTAGTTTGTATATTATAAATATTGCAAATATGTATATTATATTGTAATATGAATTTTGTTTTAAAAAAAAGATAAAAGAATTTGAAAAGTTAACATAAACACATATTTTCTTACCATTAACAAACCGTAATTTCTTCTCCGACTTCTTCATTCCTTAATCAAGAACACATTACTATTGGATTCATCATCCATTTTGAGAGGTTAGCCTTTACGAATTATTTATATTTTTATCTTATAGCTTACTATTTTTTAAATGTTAAATAGAACATGATGAAATGTAATGGGTGAAATTTTTGAAATTATTATTCATTGATTTGTTTGGTTTGAAATATTTTTAAACGGTAAAGATACCAATATCCTTTACAAAATGTGAAAGATTCCATATTTAATGAAACATTGATTTATTTATTTTTGGGAAGATGTTATCATGTTGTAGTTGAAAATTGATTATCACCAGAAGCAACTTATGGAAGGCTTAATCACTCGAACTCCTCTGCGCCGCCCTGGACAGCCTAGTGAAGTTTCTTCCTTGGTGGCATTCCTATGTTTCCCTGCTGCTTCTTATATTACTGGACAAGTTATCTATGTAGATGGTGGAGTCACGGTGAATGCTTTTCCATAACGATGTTGTATAATTTAACCAACTTTTAGCATATGACAACGTTTCTAATTTTTCCGTCAAAAATAAAATGGCTAAAAATTTTACATTGGGTCCATGATTACAAAATATATAGCATATAAAGCGCATCAGCAATTTTCATTGTTAGCAAATGCTAATTATTCCAAGAATAATATTGACAGGTGGTAGAATTCGTATACATAACATGACACTACAATCTATACATATTCATACAGCTTAGATTTTGCACGAGATCGATGTCTGATTTTGTTGCAGAAGCTGCATTAAAGGCCAGAAAATATAAAGACGATGAAAGTTTCTCAAGGCCTGCATGGCAAGATATATTAAATACGGATAAATACTAAACCGGATAAAATAACGCGAGGCGGAAAGGTAATGAACCACAGAGGTATCAATTCATCATAAATGGTAACTTCGAAGGTAAGAATTTGCATAGTCCGTAAACCATGTTATATCATTCTCAGATTTATTATTTACAATGGACTTCTATGTATTGCCATCGTCAATAGATGTACCAAATGAATTGTAGTTGTTCGCTTTTGTTATACAGTTTCAGTAACACTTTTAACATCTAAAGAAGCTCGTAAAACCCTTCTATCATCACCATATACAAAGTACCATTGCAATTTTCATATTACTAGAAGTAGATATCTCATCAATAATAAAAAGACAATATCCAATCAAAAATTGTTCTCGTATCGAGAGTTAGCAGCTATAATCAATAAAATACAAGATACGCAACTAAACACAGTTTCACGGACCGCAGATTTGGCTACCGAGATATACGCCTCAAGACCGCCCTCCTCTCATTCTTAGGCCAGCAAGCTCTAACAACTGGCACACACGCACGCTATGAGTAAGATGTTAGAAAGAATACATGCAGATGATCATATTATTAGTGCACTCTTTGGTAAAATAACAACTCATTCGTCTCATTGCAAAAATAACGACAGCACCTCCACATGGACGGGTATTTACAAACCCACAATACTCGTACTTATCGTCTCCGACACCAACCTTCACCCTCTGCCCCTCAGAGCATTAGTTTCTCGGATGGACGGCCTTCAAACCGCAGCCCTCAACGCATGTCGAATAAAATACACAATCTTCATCATTGTGTCCTGCAATGTGCGCTCCTCAAAACTCCTTGAAAGGCATATATGCAATTACGCAATGCTGCTCTTTTTATTTATCTTCCCCATAGCTTCCTTCATCGTGTTCCGCCAGCTTGCCGACACAATCCGTGGCCCAAAATCTTTTCTCCGCAAGAACACACAACATTGTCCCATAACAACACCGCATGCTCGAGCGGTCCCGCTCTGATACTAATTTTCACGGACCGCAGGTTTAGCTCTCGAGGTATTACGCCTCAAGGCTACCCTTCCCTCATTTTTAGGCCGGCAAGCTCAAACAACTGACACACACGCACGCTATGAGTAGGATGTTAGAGAGAATACTTGCATATGATCATATCATTAGTGCACTCTTTGGGAAAATATGCCTCACGCCTAGTTCTTAACATGCTTAATGTGCTGAATGAGGAGATAAGCATTCTCACTGAGTGACACACAATGGCCAGCAGCTATTATCAATAAAATACAAGATACACAACTAAACACACCGTGGCCATTATGAACTTCTCAATATTCCACAGTTAAGCTCTAGAGGAAAAGAAAAAATTTAGTGCATTTTCTGTAGGCAGTTTACATACTTACGAAAAATTTTATGTATGCGGGTTACTTGCCACGAGCTGCTTATCTTTTAGGAGTTTTTACCACTTTCTCGAAGTTAGCATTTATACTCTTTGGTTGTCTAAACAACATTTTTATACTTTCTCAACAATTTTTCCTTATCTGTAAGATCAAACAAATGAAACAAAATCATCTTCCAAATAGATCCCCCGATTGAGCGAGGCCATGGTGGAGAGACAATGTTATAATGTTTTTATTCTCTCCATTCAATAACTATTTCTTTATCTAAGAAATGTGACTTTTCCTATAATCAGGAACTCGCCTATTCGTTTTCTAAAATTCAATTTTTTTTCCAGCTGTCAAATATGATGAAGTCATTGTCCTTGTTGCTCATGTTAATGTTTCCTCTAGACTGAGATTCTTGTTGTGTGAATCCAGATAACTAATACGGAAGATTAGAATAAAGAGAAAAAAAAATTAGAAGAATTATAGATTTAAAATTGAGTTATTTTAGGTATGTTATGACGCGATATGGATTTTGTTCTAAAATAACGTCAAATTCACTAAGTGTACAGTTGGTCTATCATGTAACAAAAAGGGGAGAATGAACTTTTATCTTTGCCAAACCCCATGACTTTATGATATTTACACAATAACTAGGGGTAGAGCAAAGAATTTTTTTTTTCAGTGCGACCACAACACAATTTAATCAACGTCGAACTTTGAGTTGTTGATCATCAAGTTGTTACATAGATTTAATGGTGATAAAAATATTACGACAATACTAAAAGTGTTATAATTTATAAATAACACTTGTTCCTTGAGAGGTTTCATACTTTGGTATCGTTATACAATAACTTCATTATCAATTTGCAATTCTATCAAAACCACCAACCTCAAAACAAAACAAATAGGCACTGAACAAGCATTTTTAAACTAACCTCCTCAAGCATTTTATTACTATCACAGATAAAGAACGAGCATTTCAAAAAAAAAAAAACAATACCACAACTAAAATATACAAGAATGCAATAACCGTTTAACATGGGATCAGACAAGAAAGCAATAACCAATTAAATCAATGGATTGAAAATTCCAAAATACATCGAAACTAGAATTCTTTCACGTAGACATTAGCATAAACAAATTAACTAAAAAAAACCTCAATTTCAAAATTCAAACCTTCTAGGCATGGGAAGAATCATTGATCTGTATCTAAGCTTTGGCACCCATTTTCAATGATCACAGACTAAATCCATTCAAGAAAAGGGCTAGAGAGGCTGACAAATAAAACTCATGAAAAAAGACAGTATTTTAAATAATGTACACAATTGATTTGAATATTAATTCATATTGAAATTATTCGTCCTATAAGCTCTCACTCCAATTTTCAATTTTTCGCTCTGCACATGTGCATGGATCATTATTATTTTGTTTTATTTTTTTGAGAAAAAAGCAAAAATGAAAATTGACTACCTACTTCAAAAGAAAGTGTTATATTATCTTTCCCTATGAAATAGGTGATGAAAACAATATGCCTATTGATCGTAAAAAGATTGCAACCTTTTCTGTTTTATGAGTTTGGGTTTGAACAATTGATTGTGGGGCAACTTACAAAAATACCCTTAAAATTAGGTGTCTTTTGAAAAATCGTATAAAAAGTATTTTGAAAGTGAAAAATAGTATTTAAAATTGTCGGTGACACAACGTCACAAAAAGTGACACAATAACATTTTTTTAAGTTAAATGTAACTTTTTTATTAAATATACGTCACTTCAATTCAAAAAAATGACATCTTTCAAAAAAGTGATAGAAATTTCAAGAAAGTGACAAACACTAATAAAAATAAGACAAATTCAAAAAAGTGACAAACATCAAAAAAAGTGATAAAGCATCAATTAAAACATTGGAATTAGTTCAAAGTGTCAACAAAAAAAAAGTGACAGAACTATTGTCACTCCACTTCTCCGTTCATCGCTACCATTATCTACCAACTCAGCCAACACATTGCCTTCCACTTAATAAAGATCCCAACATGAGAACAAGCTGATTTTTTCTATATCTATCCACACAATCCTTAGCATCGTTACAAATTGTCTAGTTTATATACACCACCACCTCCCCTGTCGCTACTCACCAATGCTAACAACAGATTTGCCATGCCCACGGATGATAGAACTATACCCAACAGCTACCGTAATCATCATTATCATCACCACCACCACCACCACCACCACCTTCTGAATCTTCTAATTCTTCGTCAATTAGTATAGTGATCGTTGTAATCGCCTAAGCCATTATTGTCTTGTCGTTCATTTACTTTTTCGAAAAAGTGACAAAAAATTAAAAAAAGGACAGAAATTCAAAAAAGTGACAAACACAAAACAAATAAGTTAATTTTCTTCAAAATGCTGTTTTTTTTTTTTTTTGATTATACTTATTTATTAATTAAACATATAACATAATTTCATTTTAAGAACATAATAATCTATAAGTTGAGAGGAGCATAAATTCAAAAAAGTGGCAAACATTTAAAAAAAGTAACAAAACACAAGACTGACACTTGAAGTGAAAATTGGACAAATGACTCAGATTGATAAAGATGTTGTATCCCCAACAAAACAACACTTGAAGAGGAAATTTGATTAACCAACATAACATGATGGATTAAACATGTTTTGCTGGTAATCAACCAAACTGGAAAAGAGAGTTCTATTGAAATTAAAGTATGCGTTATATCATTTGTATCATAATAGATAATTGACAAAAGTATCAGATACTGAGATGCAAAGGCCAAGTAGAAAGGCTAAATTTATAGTCAATGACCAAAATTTCCTTCAGCTATTAGAAAGCAGATTCCTACTTTCTAAATACTCACTTAACTACGTAAAAGAACATATGGTTAGCTAGCATGTCTGCTCAAAAATCAGAGTTACCTGCTAAGCGTTTGAATNGTTCAAAATTCAGAGTTACCTACACAACTAGATGTTCCAAAAGGTTTTTTTTTTTTTTTTTTTTTTTTTGGTTAAAAGATCATGAGATACTACTCTGAAAGTGATTGAAATGACCTCGTGCCAAAATTTATTTAAGAATTGAACTAGACAACTATTTCCTAATGGTAAAGGCACAAATGTTTTCCTAGTAATCTATTTTCCTCACATAAAATTTGCCATCAGTCCTTGTTCTGCTAGTTGATTAGAAAGACTAACAAATTAAGCTCAATACACTCCATAATATACCATTGCCATTGTTAAAGAGTTTATTGAACAAAAAGGTGCTTCCAAATTAACAAATCTACAGTATTCTTGATTTTAGGAAATGAATTGTCCTAAAAGTTTAATAATTACAACTTGATTTTAGGACAATAAACATTTCGAATATATTTAAAGCACTTAAAAACACAAAAATACTAGTTATAGTACACAAAAAACTAAACGTTTCAACATAAAATCAAATAAAAACCATAAAAAAGTTTAAAATAATGAACAATTTTGGCTAACCTTAGGTTTATAAACTTTTGACGAAATTTTTTTCTTCTTCTTTTAACTTCCTTTTTCACCAACATTGAGGAGATTCTGATTTTGTAGGTTATGATTTGGGGCTTTTAGAAGTTTGGCGGTTCAAAGTTTCTCAGAGAGGAGTCGGATGAGACAGCGAGAAAAATCGTGGATGATAAGGGTTTTTCGTCTTCTGGAATGGGGTCTGTTGAGGAGGAAGGGTTTCTATGAAGATTACTTATTTAAGTGTATTTTTCAAATTAGTTATTTTAATAGAGTATTTGATCTAATTTCCCTTGATTGAATGGGTAGCCTCGCTGCGTGTATAAGTTCTCTTTGTATGGGTTGCTGAATAATTGAATTGAGAAGCCCAATAATCCAAAGTTCAATGCAGGCCTATGCTCTCTATTGGGCTCCACCCCTAACAACAATAGCAGCCTTATCCCTTTGCAAGTGGGCCCGTTGAATTGACGTAAAAATCATTTTAATCCAACCAGTGCGTCCAGACTGTCCCTAAGTTGTAAGAAAATCCACAAGTCATGGACTAATAGTACATTTTTTATTAAATTTCAAAGAGCTGCACCGGTCGGCATCAAGGGGGCCCAGATATTTGTCGATGCTCAAATAGCTCAAGATTTCTGTGAAGTCCGAGTTCTCAGCCACCACACATTCTTCAGTCCACCATAGATATTTTTGGATCGAGAACACTGCCTCCAGCCTCCATCAATAGCGGTAAGCTTAATTTGTTTTAGTCCTTATTTTCTGGCAAGAATTATGCAATGTTCTAATGTTTTATCTGTGGCAACAGATACTTTTGCATGTTTAGATTATTGCAGAATTCAACTCTTGTAATTTACTTGCTTGTATAGTTTTAATGCGTCCAAGCCTTTGAAATATTGATCTAAAATACATGTAAGAAGTAGGTGACACTGTAAACAAATAAATTACTTCTTAATTTCTTGATATAATTTTTTAACTTTGAAAATTTGACAACTCTGGATCTTCAGGAAGATCCCTTTGTCGTTCTTTGGAATATCTTCAAAATTGTACAAATAAAATTTACCAACTAAAAGTCCTTGGTCCAAATGCTTTTGTATTGTTTACTTACTTAAATAAACTGGTCGATCAGAAGCGGATTCAAAATGGAACAAATAGTTGGTGGTGATGCAAGGTGGTCTCTGAAGGGCATGTTTGCCCTTGTCACAGGCGGTACTCGAGGCATAGGGTGTGTGACTTAAATTTAGTCTCGTTTTTCTATACTCCTCATGTACTAATACTAGTAAAGCTAAACTTAAAAAGTGCTCATCTGACTCGATATTTTATAGTCATGCCATCGTAGAAGAATTTGCACGTTTCGGAGCTGTCGTGTATACATGTTCTCGTAATCAAAAAGAGTTAGATGAATGTTTAGAAGAATGGAAGCGCAAGGGCTTTCGAGTAGTAGGGTCGGTGTGTGACTTATCAATACGAGCCCAACGAGATAAGCTGATAGAGACTGTTACCACTTATTTCGATGGGAAGATCAATATCTTGGTTAGTTTATCCTCTTTTTATCGTATGATTGTGCTCTTCGGTGCAAGGTTTCTGAAACGAGTACTTCGATTTCTAAGGTGAACAATGCCGGCACAAGTCGACTTAAGGAAGCCACAAAATTCACAGCTGAAGATTACTCGCTGATAATGGGTACAAATTTTGAGGCTTCTTATCATTTGTGTCAACTTGCACACCCATTTCTCAAGGCATCAGGTTGTGGAAGCATTGTGTTTATTTCTTCTGTGGGTGGACTTATGGCAGTTCCTGCTGCTGCTTTGTATGCAGCATCTAAAGGTAGCAGCAAACAATTGTAGCATGAATCAAATTTTCACCACTGCAACGTGATTTTAGTGGTCTTTTGTGTAGGAGCAATGAATCAGGTAACAAAGAACTTGGCATGCGAATGGGCAAAGGATAACATCCGTGTTAATGCAGTCGCGCCGTGGATAATCGAAACATCCTTGATCGAAGCCTTAGCTGTAAATGCATATATATTGTGTACATTAGCATCACATTTTGCCGTTTCTGTTTTATGATCTCAATAGTTCGGTTTATTGCAGCCAGGACCTGATCAGAAGCAACTTATGGAAGGCTTAATCACTCGAACTCCTCTGCGCCGCCCTGGACAGCCTAGTGAAGTTTCTTCCTTGGTGGCATTCCTATGTTTCCCTGCTGCTTCTTATATTACTGGACAAGTTATCTATGTAGATGGTGGAGTCACAGTGAATGCTTTTCCATAACGATGTTGTATAATTTAACCAACTTTCAGCATATCACAATGTTTCTAGTTTTCCCGTCAAAAATAAAATGGCTAAAAATTTTACATTGAGTCCGTGATTACTAAATATATAGCATATAAAGCGCATCAGCAATTTTCATTGTTAGCAAATGCTAATTATTCCAATAAAAATATTAACTGGTGGTAGAATTCGAGATTGTTTTGTATACATAACATGACACTACAATCTATGCATATTCATACAGCTTAGATTTTGCACGAGATCGATGTCTGATTTTGTTGCAGAAGCTGCATTAAAGGCCAGAAGATATCCAGACGATGAAAGTTTCTCGAGGCCTGCATGGCAAGATATATTAAATAAGGATAAATACTAAACCGTATAAAATAATGTGAGGCGGAAAGGTAATGAACCACAGAGGTATCAATTCATCATAAATGGTAACTTCGAAGGTAAGAATTGGCATAGTCCGTAAACCATGTTATATCATTCTCAGATTTATTATTTACAATGGCTATTAGATTATCAAGATAGAAGTCAAATGCTATATATTGCCGTTTTCAATAGAAGTACCAAATGAATTGTAGATCGCTTTTGTTATATAGTTTCAGTAACACTTTTAACATCTATAGAAGCTCGTAAAACCCTTCTATCATCACCATATACAAAGTAACACTGCAATTTTCATATTACTAGATGTAGATATCAATAATAAAAAGATAATATCCAATCAAAAATTGTTCGCATCCAGAGTTAGCAGCTATTATCAATAAAATACAATATACACAACTAAACACAGAGTGGCCATTATGAACTTCTTCTCGATATTCCACATTTAAGCTCTAGAGGAGAATAAAAAATTTAGTGCATTTTCTGTAGGCAGTGAACATGGTTATGAAGGCCATTATGAACTTCTCAATATTCCACAGTTTAAGCTCTAGAGGAAAAGAAAAAATTTAGTGCATTTTCTGTAGGCAGTGTACATAGTTATGAAAATTTTTATTTATGCGGGTTACTTGCCACAAGCTGCTTATCTTTTATTAGTATTTTACCATACTTTCTCGAAGTTAGCATTTATACTCTCTGGTTGTCTAAACAACATTTTACTACTTTCTCAACAATTTTTCCTTGTCTGTAAGATCAAACAAATGAAACAAAATCATCTTCCAAGTAGCCTTAGACAATTTTACCCGGAAAGACATTAAAAAGATTCCCTGATTCAGCGAGGCCATGGTGGAGAGACAATGTTATAATGTTTTTATTCTCTCCATTCAATAACTATTTCTTTATCTAAATGTGACTTTTCCTATAATCAGGAACTTGCCTATTCATTTTCTGAAATTCAAATTTTTTCCAGCTATCAAATATGATGAAGTCATTGTTCTTGTTGCTCATGTTAATGTTTCCTCTAGACTGAGATTCTTGTTGTGTGAATCCAGATGACTAATACGGAAGATTAGAAAGAGAAATAAAATTGAGTTATTTTAGGAATTTTATGACACGATATGGATTTTGGTTCAAAATAATGTCAAATTCACTAAGTGTATAGTTGGTCTATCCTTATAGATAAATACTTCAGCCAAACTGCTGTAAGTACTCTTCAAGTTTGAATCATTAGGAATTATCATTTGCTTAAGTATAATACATGCAGTATACAGGCAAACTAAAAAGTATGAATATCGTTTAAGTTAGTGATTGCATGCAAGCATAATTATCATGTGTATACAAATTAATTCTATGATGCAAGTATGGGAGTAATGTAATACCTCGACAACAAAGCAGGCCCATGTATTGTCACAGCGTCTTTCCATGACACCGTTAAGCACAGTAAGTTGCAAATGATAAATCACATCAGCAATTTCGAGAAAGCGACTATGGTCATTACACATCATCTGGTCAAATATAAATAAGTAAAAATAAGCATACTGGATCCACAGCAAAGCAGATGAGAACGATCCTCAGAAGAGTCTTTCAAATTATTGTTAGAGAAAAATTGTTAAACACTAGCACGACCAAAGCCATGGGCTCGATAGTGAGATGATGAGAGATACCTCTATAAGCATGTGTCCAGGGTGCTCAAGATCTTTTACAACTATGGGGCACAGTTTCTCACTTCCTAATTCCACAGCCCAGCTTGTCCCATTTTGATGGTCACTGTTAATTTCAGGTTTTTTGGGAATATTTTCACCAGTTTCCTGTCAAGGAGTTCATTAGCTATGAATAACTGCATTTTAGCATATTCCTGTTTAATTTAATTAAAATAAAGAAAAATGGAGTCAAGTGAGAGAAAATGCAATCTATGCTCAAAGAGAGTCTGGTGGCATTTTTTCCCTTCTTTCCAAACCCTTGCCAAGGAATAGAAATATAACAATGTGACTTCAGAATCTGATACACAGTATTACCGAGACAGTGGGTTTGGCACGTTTCATGATAATGCCAGAGAATTAGTTCCTGAATTAAATCTGAGGTCAAGTTATCTTTTTTATCTATTTATAGAGAAGTAACAAAGATAAATGATCGATGAACTTATATGAATGCGTTTGCCTAGACAATACAAACAAAACGCTTTGGCAATTATAAAGCCCAAACACACCTCAACTCTTCTGATGCCACAATTGAATCATCGAGTTTTCTTAGTGCAGTTACAGATAATAGCACAACCCCCACCTCTCTCTCTCTCTCTCTCCCTGACATCTAGACAGGATAATTTCTGAAAGTTAACAGTGAAAAGAAAAGGTATAAAAAACATGATCTCATATAAAAAGAAAAGAAATATAAAACAGGATAATTTCCGAAAGTTAAGGTATTTCACACGGAGGTGGTCGACATTGTTACCTCTTTCAGAGCTTGCTGCCTCAATTTATCAGCCCGGTCAGTTACACTTCTTAAGAAGAGCATGTGATTTACGGTCCTCTCTAGAAGTCCATCAATGCTACACTGCATTCATAATAGAAAATAAAGCCAAAAAAAAGAAATTAATTGAAGAGATGAAAGTAAGGTGCATTTTGAGGCACCAAGCACATATACTGTAGTACGCACTTTTGCACCATTTGGGACAAGCTCCCGCAGCTCCTTGATCCGATCTTGAATCAACTGTCTATCTCGTGGTCTAGGCCTCCGATTATCCCCAGCATGTACCTTTCTCTTCTTGGTGCTTGACAAGCTTACTCCTTTACCTGGGTTCATGGAGCCCAGTCCTTTCCTCTGCTGCTGCTGCTGCTTGTGCGTCAATACGCTCATGGTGCTTTCAATTGAAGATGCTGAAGGCAACAAACAATCTACAGTATTCCTTCCCTTGGCCGTAAAGAGAGATGTTGCAAAGCTCCAAGAAACTTGATCTTCTTCCACCAAGGATACTTGTTTGGATTGACTAGGTATTTTGCAGGTAGCCAAAGATCCAGATGAAATCTTCATTGCGCTTGCACAGTTGAATTTGTTAGATGAACCATCATCAGAAGAATTATCATCAGTGTTACTACATGCATTGGGAACAACATCTTCTGAAAGGTTTCCAATATCATCTTCTTTTACAGGAAATCCATGAGTTCCCATCCCTGAAAATCTCGTTCTGCGGGTGAGATGACTATCAGGGATCAAGTTACTAGCTACATTGTCACCCAAGATAGACAATTCATATGGATATTGACTGGGCTTCCCTGAAACTGCTGGTCCAAGTACTTTGTGCAGTTCACAGTCCCTGGGGAAGCTCAAAATGTTACCTCCACTTTCACAAATGCTGTTATCACAATGGTAGGCAGAAATAGTCGGTACAGTTACACCTTGCTCAGTGTAAAAATCTGTCATATCATTGATATATTCTCCACACATCGTCACATCAAAGTCGTCACTGTAAGGGAAGGATCTGATGTTTTCATCCAGACAAAGGGAATTGAAGATGTTACTCTCTGTTGTAACTGATTTGTTATCTTCATGTGATTGATGACTGAGTTGTGGTTCAGCTGCATGAATCATGCCTAATGATTGACTGCTGAGTTTGCTCTCTATCACATTTTCAAGAGTATATGGAACATCCTTTACAGAAATGCCACTTAAATCTGGCTCTGGCTCTGGCTCTGGCATCATCTGATTTGCAGTAGATAAGTTGTGATCTATTGAACTAGCATCCATAATGGCCTTCTGATTTTCATTTATTTTATATATGTCAGTGATCATTTTCTCCTCTAAATTCTCCATGAGAGTAGACAAAAGTGAGAACTGCTGAATTGGAGATTCTCCATCACATGCCTCAAATTTTTTCTGGGTCTCAAACTCAGATTTGAGATAAGCACCTATTGCTGCATCTTCTGCTACCTGATTTATCAATGAGAAAATAAAAATTGCACATATGATAAAGGAAAATATGAAAATCCTAAAGCAACACGAGAACCAAAAGAAAAGAGAGAAGGCAAAAGTTTCAGACGGAAAGGTTTCCCCATTAGGCACATACGTAAATGAAAAAGAAGTGCCAGTGGTGATATTATCAGAATAGAAATACAAACCATTTCCATTGATCCAAGCTGTAGAACACCGTGGGGAAGCACTGGCAAAAGCAATATTGTCTGCATGAACATCATACAAAGGTTCATATAATAAAATGAATTGTCACATGCACAGATAACAATATATGAAATGACACCGTAATTTAAGCTGAGTATTTGGTTGTCTTACCTTTATGCCAGCCAAAATCTGAGGCAGCAATTCATGCGGACACTATCAACAGAATTAACTTAGTAAGGTTTCTTTCTCATATTTGCACAACATAAAAGTAAAGCTGTATCACAGATTTTGATCCAGAGACTCACCTCAGCAACTAAACCAGAACAAAATACATCAGTCGCCATGCTATCGGAATAAATCCAGCGAGGATTCCCAGTACATGCCGCCTCGCCGACAGTTCTGCTTCATTTTAAAACTCAATTAGTTGATACAATATATGATTTATATGTCAAGAGGCACAGCTGAAATAAACTTACAAACACAACTTTAACTTGCTATTTTCCTGGTTCTCTATTATAGCAGGTTTTACTGAATACCTATGCAAGCAATCAGGTACAAAGGAGTTCCTCATCAAAGGTTTTGGACTAAGTTGTTATAATCATTCCATGATTCACAAAGTTCAGTGATTCACTGACTAGTGATGTAATAATTAAAAACTCTACATCCCAACACGGTGGCTGGGGAAGGGTTTTAGGTGGAGACACAAAAGCATCAAATGACCCCAGGCTGAACACATACAAACTAAAGTAATTGTA
Organism: Fraxinus quadrangulata; assembly: GCA_903798255.1. Taxonomy (NCBI): domain Eukaryota; kingdom Viridiplantae; phylum Streptophyta; class Magnoliopsida; order Lamiales; family Oleaceae; genus Fraxinus; species Fraxinus quadrangulata. The sequence goes on along the minus strand of CAIGRB010073977.1, from coordinate 14,837 downwards.
AATATGAATAAAATTGTAAAATAGAATAGAAGAAAAAGAACTTCCTAGTTTAGGGCATATAAAGCTTACCCCTTTCCAAATAAATGATATGCATTTGACATGTCAGCAACTGCAAGAGAAATTGGATATCCACTTGGATTTTCATCAGGTACACTAGATTTATGAGCTGAGGATAATATCTTGTTTGAGTTTTCTAAGTCGAAACCATCTAAAGTACCCTCCATCGGATTTCTCAGCTTCCAACTGTCACAGTAGCCATCTTCCCATACCAATATCCTGAAACATTAGTTAAAACTGATGGTTTAATAGGTATTACAAGAATTAGTGTTTATAATCCATAACACAAGTGTACAAGGTATTGTTTAAAGTGAAAATTACATCTTGTAGTAGGATGGCATGCCAATACTAATGAGGACCACTAGTAAATAGAAAAAGAAATCAAGCAGCAAGCCACGCCTTAATTTAAATTAACCTTAGTTCATTATTTTGTCTCAAGAATAACTCGAAAATGTTCTATATGCAGCATTTTGCAGAATAATCCTCCAAATTTTTCTCCTTGGTAGGAATCAAAGAAGTGAGAGCATGGACTCAAGACACAGATATGATGCAGCCTGCATGTACCAACATGGGAAAAATTGAAAATTTAGGAAAACATGCTAAAAGAACATGTGAAAGAACTAACATGGTATGATAATGATCTTATAAGTTGGCAAATCTTGTTAGACTGTTTCTATCATACTTCATCCCCCTGTGGGCATGCATGATGAACACATTCAAGCAAAAGATCTATCATAGAGTGAAGTTCATTTGTTAGTTTGGAACATTAGAAACTTATGATAAGAGCACTTGGTTCGAGTGAGAAGATAAAAAAAGAGATGACAAAATTGAAGTTTGTCAGCTGGAAATTGCAATACAGTGATAAGTTATGATCCACATTTATGATGTAGCACATAATAGAATCTGCACAAACAATGCATATCTTAACATAATGCCAGAAATTAAGAAACTAAAAAGCGTCTGTGTACTTTTTACGTGTAATATACAGGTGAATGTACAATTGAGTGGAATTTATAAACTGCGGCAATAGAATGGGCTAGGAGTTGACTTACATTTCGCCTTGATGCTTGCACTTCCAGAACACTGCATAATTCCATGGAGAATTGCAGCAGAGACTTTGGAGGAAAGACCTCAGGGAATAAATCCCCATAAATTAAACTATTATAAAAACAAATATCCAGTAGATAAAATAAGTAACCAGTTGTCACAAAAACATTCACTAACTGCCCCGATATGATCCTCGTCCTGCTTGTACGATCCATAGACCAGCTCTTCGCTTTATTGGTGGTTCCTTCGGGTTTAATAACAATAAATCCAACATTTTATATCTTTCCTCAACTATCACTGGTAATTTGATATCACTGGCTATAAAAGATTATTAAAGGTGAAAGAAATTAATGAAAGAGCACGCTGAAAACCGCTTAGCCATTATCTTACAACCAAAAGAGGAGGAATTGCAAGTGAAAGTATTGCGCAGTTGATCAGATCAGGATCGAAGCTACAAACTGAGTCAAGGTCAAAGCACCAACAGTTGCTTTCGTAGAATAGATTAGAAGTACCAAAGTAGGAAAAGACAGTATGCACCTACATAAGAAGTAAAAACAAAGAAATATAATTTCATCTGTATGATCAACGCAACCAAAAAAAGAAAGACAGTGACTAACATAGGAAACTAGAACTCCCCCTGAACACCAAAGGATTCTAGAGTCAACCAACTGATTTCTCTCTCTATATTCTCACTGATATTTATAACCATATAATATGATAATTTCCAAGCAAAGAAAAACAATTGAATACAAACAATAAAAGCTTATGTCAATAGAACATCAATTTAAGGTATAAAAATTTCCACAGAAATTCCTCCTATAGTTATATCAAAAGTAGTAATTTGTGAGTTTTAATTTGCTTATTTATATTTCTTGGCATTCAAACCAGGAAATGAAGTTTTATAGCAATTGACTATGTTTGGTGATAACAATAGAGAATCCGGTTCTAAAGAGAAATTAAACCAGCTACTTTGCTAGGTTTATACTCTATATAACAAAAGGCAGAAATTTACAATAATAATGCAATATCTACCAAAAAATTAGTACTAAAAATGCTTCAACTATTAGGTTAAAAAATTACCTATAATAATTATGACGAGCTATTCAGAATTAAAATTCCTCGAATCAATAAGAATTAGAAGAAAAAATGACTTTCTAATACATTTTCTCAAGGAAAAATATAATAATTCAACCGCTGAAAAAGAAATAATGACAGCATTTACTCACAGCTTCAAATAATTGAATCGTGGTAAAGATCCAACTCGTTGGCCTTCATTTTTGTTGCTTCAAGATTAATTCTACAATTTAAACGGAATTTTGATTTTGTTCTTAAGATTCTTGTGATCGAAAGAAAAGGAGTGGCGATGGCTTTTGGTGGGAAGACTTCTGATATCTAGTGTACAATTAATTATAAATAGTCGGTCTGTTGGCTCAGTGCGCTACTGGTGTTGTGACGCCTTTTTCTTCTCTCTTGTCGTTTTTCGGATTTCAAAATTGTCCAGAGTTGGATTTAATGATTCCTCGTGGAAGTGGGATTCCGGGCCCACTTCCCTTGCATCCTTAACTTTTATTTTTTATTATTTTAATTTTTTCTGTTTTAGTTAATTATTTTATATGTTAAAATTAATGAGACGCCCTGCCCATTTGGCTCTCATTATTACACATTATAATAAAATGAATAATAATTTTTTTAAAAATGTATAATTAAAAAAATTGTAAATTTACGTATAATATTATTTTATTAGAGAATGTGATTGATAAGAAAAAAGACATATCTCATGTTTGAGTCACATTCAAATTTTCATTTTCATTTTTCTACTCATTTTTAATCACATATTTTTAATAAAATAATATTTTTCATCGCATCAATAACTTTTTTCTTCTTTTTCAACCACACATTCTCCATCAATCTACTATTCTGAAATACAGTCTTTTAAAATAATGTGACTCAAATACACCCATAAATTATAATTTAATGGGAGCCAAACGGAGATTAAATTGAAAGCAGATTGTCTAGCTAGTATATTCGTCACAAGCTCCAGTTATTGAAGTGGGTAAATGAATGAAAGTTAAATTTGACGTTAACTTCTTTTAAAAGTCCGTCTAGTCATAAAAAAATTATTCAAACATATTCAGAAACAATTTCTTAATCTTAGAATCAATTTTTTATTTTTCAAAAGCCTTGTCAAAAGGACCTTAAATTGATGAAAAGACAACCGCCTTTGGTCGAATTGTTTAGAGTTTCAAAGCTCGTATGTTCCATTTATTAGACGGTTTTTTATTTAGGTTATGCAGTCACAAATTAGGACAGAGAGTTTCGAAGCTGTCACAACCACAATAGTGCAAGATTTATATAGATTAATTTGTGTTGTGTGTATCATTAAATGGGCCTCAAGATTAACTGTCGATCATGCAAGTGACAAGAATGATGTTGGGGCAAATCATTTTAGCGCAATATCACCAATGCAATGAGCAAGACTCGTGCTTAATTGGAATCTCACTCTACTAACAAAAGTTTACTTATTCATCAGTGCGAGTAATAAATATCAAATCGATTAGATATTGAAATATAAACCAACATATAAGGGTTTGTGATATTCTTAACAGGGTTGACCTTTAAAATGAAAAATTAAATCTTAATATGGTATTAGAGTCCAATAAACTTTCAAAAGTAATTCGATCGGATTAAAATTCAAATGAGCACACGAAAACTATCTTTCAGGAACATGTCGAAGGAATAAATCTCACATTGGTTAAATACAAAAACATATTTCAATGGATAAGGGATTAGACCAATCTTCTTTATGAAGTTGACATTTTCAAATAAAATTTCAGGTCTTAACAACCAATTCTAACAATTACGTGCAATACACATGTACGTGCGCACATAGGAAAGTGTGGGGGATCTTTATTGCAAGAGTACTAATAAGACGTTGAACTTGTTCCCTTGTTCTATGGGCTCGCATGTAGATGTCACGAGTAACGTACTCCATAGACAATGACTTCTCAAGATTTCTTGAACCATTAATACTATCACACTTCGTGGCCATCACTCTCGAAGGGTACTAACACTTTGACTAAACCAAACTTTCGTTAACCTAAACTCTCGATACAAAATTATATATGACTTGGACAATGAAATGTAGTTAATCACAATTTTATTTTCAGAAGGTATAATAGGAACTTGTGCTTAAGATTTCAGGACTATATGCATGTACAAATAAGGTACGTTGTCATTTGTTGGGAAAAAAACATTAAAACTCAAAGGTTTACTTTCTATCTACTAATTTAATTAGAAAAAGTCAAAGGTTGAAAGAACTTAACTATTTAATTATCCTCTGGATTAGTTGAAATAGTAGTTAGAACCTCTAATTGCCAACAACTTGAACCAACTTCTGATATAACAAACAGCTACTCAACCAGTAAACAAACACTTCTTACATTTTCCATTTGTGGGTTAGAAATATGTATTCAAAATCATTTATGTATGAAGAGAATGTGTTTTCTGATTAATGAAAATGTCTCCAAAAAGTTGTACATGTTCAAGATTTAACGTGTATTCTCTTTCGTCAAAAAATAAATAAATGGTGCCTCTATTTATAACAGCGGTGGTGTATATCATATCCTTCTTGCACCGTTGGATGAGGACTCTAGCACGTTTCCTGACTTTTCATATAGTTTTCAAAGTAATGACATTGAAATTATCTCAACCATCGATTACAACTGTCATTGAAACCTTATTCGCTAAGGCCGTAGTCTAACAATTGTCATCCAACAAGAAGGTAGACTCTATATGTTCCTTAATACTGGGCGAGGTGACGTGATTGATGCGAAAAGTGCAACATCTAGGACGAGTGGACGACTCTTATTTATCCTAGGCAAGGCATGATAGCTATCCTCCAACATTGATCTCGCCTAATTACAAAGGCGTAATTGACAATCAGTACTTCTCTCTTCAATAGCCTAGTTTAGTTTTACAAAAATAACTTTAGTATTTAATTTATGTTTGATGTAGATAAAAATCAGTTTTTTTTTTTTTTTTTGTGGATTTTAATAAAAGTTGATAAATTATGTGGTTAAAAAATTACAAGTCTTGTAAAAAGAGTAATTAAAAATAATTATTAACTTTAATTAAAGCCCGTGTTTGTCTTCCATTATTTCAAAAATATTTTTTTCTACATACTCATTCACAATCATACATTCACACAATAAAATATTTTGCAAATAAATTCAAAAACTTTTCCTACTTATTAACCACAAATTCTTCAAAAAATTATTATTTAAAACAATCGTTTTCGAAAAAAAAAAAAAAAGACTATCAAAGAGACTATATTTTTATCACTTTTTTTTTTTTTTTAACTATGGGCTTAAACACCATTCTAGATTCTCAACCACATTAAAGGTCAACGTTGGGGTTTTTAATCCCGTAAATGTAAAATGATGAAGTATAAACACACAACCACTAAAAAAAAAAAAAAGACTATCAAAGAGACTATATTTTTATCACTTTTTTTTTTTTTAACTATGGGCTTAAACACCATTCTAGATTCTCAACCACATTAAAGGTCAACGTTGGGGTTTTTAATCCCGTAAATGTAAAATGATGAAGTATAAACACACAACCACAGTACAGAAAGTAAAAAAAGAATACCAATAAATGTTCATCCAATTCGGCTTAAAGCCTATTATGGAGGGTTTAGGAATTAGCCCAAATACTAAGCACAACAAAAACCTTCTAACGAGAGAGTACAAATTATGAGAGACTCAATCAGACCCAAATTTAATCATCAATCTTGTAAAGATCTCTTAAATCTTAAACCTTAACAAAAAAAAATCTCAGAACTTAACAAACTTCTACAAATTCAAAAATCAGCCACTATTATAGGCGTGATACACTGTAGCACCACGAATCACATAGGATTCCTTAATAATTTTGGCTAGAACCTCTAAGAAATTACAGATCGAAAACAAGAAAAAGATTGGAAGAACTTGAAGAGAAATAGTCACTCCAAAACGAAAAACCAGAATGAAAAGAATCATCGAGAACCATGGCCAAACCAAGAGTCATAATAGTGTGATTAAATCTCAACCGTTAGTCATATCCAACGGTTTATCATCTACTCGAAGAAGCATAATCAAAGTTAAAGAATGAGAGTAATCCGGGGTTGCCATTTGACCATCCAACCAAATTGGTTTAAAAAGAATTGTTAATTGTGAGAAACATGTTTTTTCTCTACAGCGACAATGCTACAAGTTTCTTCCTGTCTGCATTATTGAAGCTTGGCGGGAAATCCTTGAGTTGAATAGTGGAATTTTTTTTTTTTTTTTTTCCTTTTTTTCCTCTTTTTCTTGGGAAAATCAAGGTTTTTATCTTAAGAAAATTCAAAGCTAGCAACTGAAATTTTAAATATTTAAAGATAAACGCCAAATTCCTAATCAATCTCTACACCCCAATAAGAACAGTAATAGCCATAACACCTAAAGTATTGACAGTAAATTACGAATTGATGCGAAGGTCTAAACCTTCTTCAATGTTGTTTACTTTTTTTTATTATTTTTTATTTGTTTAGTCATACAAGGAATGAGTAAATTAGTCCTTGTTTGATTCTCATTACTTTTAACATATATTTTTTCTTTTTTTTTAAATCACATTTTTCAATAAAATAATATTACACGTAAATCTAAAAAATTCTTTATTTTTAAACTACAAATTCTACGTCCACCTACTATTTCAAAGTTATTAGCAAAAAAATGGGGCACAAAAATATTCTTAAATTACTTTAAAATAATCAATTAAAGAAGAAATAAATGAATCCATGATAAGAAAAGAAGTAATTTTTTTTAAAGGTATTTTGTTTCTTCTTCTTCATATAAATAAATTGTCATATGTATATCATGTAAGACAACTATCGATAATTTTCACTATAAATAGCATCTCTTAAACTAAAGTATACTTTAATTAAAATTGCATCGGTGTATAGCGCCACATGGATATAGATGAGTGCACAGCATGACCGACAATAAGAAATTAGGGCATTACTTTTACAGGGGCGTTACAGACCCCTCACAAGGGACGGGCCCCACAAGTATATATATATAAAAAAAAGGATGGATCCCACCCTTTGTGAGGGGCATGTAAGGCCCCTGTGAAGTAATGCCCTATACAAAGAGC
>CAIGRB010073947.1:4588-16750 GCA_903798255.1 Fraxinus quadrangulata | reverse complement strand
TCAAAAGATTGTGACTTTGTCTTCAACTAAGGCTGAATACATTGCAGCCACTGATGCAATCAAAGAATGAATTTGGATAAAAGGGTTACTTAATGAATTTTGTTTTGTTAAAGAAGTTGTTCTTTATTCTGATAGCCAATCTTCAATTTATTTAAGTAGCAATTATGTCTTGCACAACAGATCTAAGTATGTTGATGTTAGATTTCACTTTATTAGAGATGTTATTTCACAAGGTGTTGTGAAACTTGAAAATATATCTACTAATTACAACTCTGCTGATGTAGGTACTAAAGTTCTACCCTTAAACAAATTTCTGGATTGCTTGACCATGTAGAATGTTACTCCTTGCTGATCTGTGGATGCTGCAATAAATGCTGATGATATCTGTTATTGATGAATAACCACTGATGAATGTGAATCATCGTACAAAGGTGGAATATGAAGGGATTTTGACACAATGATGCAATACCCATATGGCTTAATGTGTGAGCCCAACTGGATTTTTGATGGCCCAGCTACTAAAATCTGTTTTTGTTTAAATAGTGCAAGAAACGTGTTAGAAGAATGCTGAAAGTTATGTTTTTACTTACCTTTTAAACTGGACGGCCTGGATGTCACCAAGTGCAATCACCACAGCTGTTGGATGAAAGGCACTTCAGGAGACTCTCATAAAGGCGTCCTTAGGGTTTATACTGAAAAAGGTTTTTAGATTTTTCTCTCATCCTCTCGTGTTCTCTGCGCCGTTCTAGAGACTTCTCTCCTTCTTCACTGTAGAAATCAAAATACTCATTTGATTTCTTGTTCTCTCTCAATTTTGTGTAATCTTGAGTGATTTCATTGCGTAGAGAGTCTGTTCTTGTGTGAACTCGTGTTGTTAGTGTGAAGGAAGGTCTCGTGTGTGATATGAAAAGGGTGGTCTGAGTGTCTCCTTTTGTAATCTCACTATTGGGGTGTGATTCTAGTTCTGAACAGTGGTATATTCTGTGATTGAAGAGCAATTTCTTTGATGTGCAACTTGTGGGCTTCCTTTGAATAAAGATATGATTTCCATTCATCTTTGTGTTCTAGTTATTTACAGTTTATTATTCCCGTTTTTTTTCAGTCTCTTTGTTTATGATTTTCTATTCTTGATATACATATTATTGTTGATTTGTGAGTTAATTTTGTGAACTCCTCCCAACAGATAGATTTCTCAAATGTTTCTCGACAGAGAGATGTAGGTTATTTAAGTATTTATGGCAACCGGATTTTTTTTTACTATCTAGTAATTAAAATGAATTCCAATTTTATTGGACAATTAAGAAGAACCTTCACTTTCACTCGAATTGTAGTCTAGATGGATGAATGCAATAGGTCCGATTAAATTTAATTAAATATAAAAATATAAAAGTTACTTAATTGAACTTATTATATATATTTTTTCATTTATTCCGGTGTTCTAGTACCACTGGTGTTATATTCATTATTCTTTATTTACAAAGTTGAGTACAGTGGATGTAGTTATTTATTTGGTCAAGGCTTAGTTCAAGTGGTAAGAGTGATTTTCAAGTAAATTGGATTCAATTAGTGTGAAGGAAGGTCTCGTGTGTGATATGAAAAGGGTGGTCTGAGTGTCTCCTTTTGTAATCTCACTATTAGGGTGTGATTCTAGTTCTGAACAGTGGTATATTCTGTGATTGAAGCACAATTTCTTTGATGTGCAGCCTGTGGGCTTCCTTCGAATAAAGATACGATTTCCATTCATCTTTGTGTTCTAGTTATTTACAGTTTATTATTCTCATTTTTTTTTCAGTCTCTTTGTTTATGATTTTCTATTCTTGATATACATATTATTGTTGATTTGTGAGCTAATTTTGTGAACTCCTCCCAACAGATAGATTTCTCAAATGTTTCTCGACAGAGAGATGTAGGTTATTTAAGTATTTATGGCACCCGGATTTTTTTTTTTACTATCTAGTAATTAAAATGAATTCCAATTTTATTGGACAATTAAGAAGAACCTTAACTTTCACTCGAATTGGAGTCTAGATGGATGAATGCAATAGGTCCGATTAAATTTAACTAAATATAAAAATATAAAAGTTACTTAATTGAACTTATTATATTTTTTTTCATTTATTCCGGTGTTCTAGTACCGCTGGTGTTATATTCATTATTCTTTATTTACAAAGTCGATTACAGTGGATGTAGTTATTTATTTGGTCAAGGCTTAGTCCAAGTGGTAAGAGCGATTTTCAAGTAAATTGGATTCAAACCTCATCCGTAAAATCCTTTAATTCCTTTAAAAAAATTTGAAAAAGAATTCAAAAGTCTCAATCAATTATGGAATTAATTGTAACACCGGTCACTAAACTTTCACCTCACTTGCAATTAGTTTACTAACTTCAATTGCTAGCAATTAAGTTACTGAACTTCGATTTAAAGACAGTTAGATCACTACATTAGTGCAATGTGAGACAATGTAACAAAAGTTGATGAGATAGACATTAAAGCTAACAGCAGCGACGTGGCTGTCTACGTAGACTTGGGTTAATTGATTTAGGTCACTGAATTTCAATTTTGACACCAATTAAAGCATTTTAATTTAACAATATTACTTTTTTATGTGTTGTATCTTCTACTACCTACTTTATATCAACATTTGTTAATATCTATAAAGGATTAATTGAAAATGGGTAACAACTTGTGGATATCCCAAGAAAGAATAGCTTTTTCTGATACCTAAATCAAAACCTCAAGAAATAAGCTAATAAATAACCCGAATATGATTGTGGTTAGAGGTGAAGACGGTTCGATTTGATCAATTTTAGGTAGAATGAAAACTTTAAAATTCACCATATCGTGGAATAGGCCTTGGCTGAATAACACTGATGCTCAAGCGGCAACTTCGGCGCTCGAGCGCAGTGAGCAGCTTACTAAGCACTGCAAACATAGAGCGCATATGTCTCATCCATGCTCAATTTTAATTCTTTCTTTTTGATTGGCGCTCAAAATCCATCTTTTGACTTCTTAAAGGGCGTCTTCGACCAACCCATCAATACTAAAAGGAATTTGGATCACACTCCAACAATTCTCTTAAATTTAAACAGAACATCGGTTAAATACAAAAGTTATAAGGCCTTGAACTCCTTCTATTAGTAAGGTTGATATTTTAAGATGTAATTCTAAAACTCATTATGGTATTCGTGTGCATTATATCAAACTAGCAATCGATCCGTCTAACATCCTATTTTGATTACATATGAAAACATATATAATTGTTTTATCTATCCTATAAGAAATTAAGAACTATTTGTTGACATCTTAAAATGAACTTCAATGCCCAATTGGGCAATAGAGATTGGGTTTTGCTAATGGTACATAATTTTTGTTGATAGAGGGGATACATAAATTATGTACATAAAAAATTATCCATAGAGATTATGGTGCTCAAATTAATCATTCGATATGTCTAGATGATTAAACGAGCAACTGAAATTTGAAATTAATATTATTAAAGGAGCAACTATTTATAAACATTTTGTTCTTGTTTGAATTGCACTGTAAGTTATTGACATTACAATAATGTGATATATTAGAATGGTGGATAGGTAGACTGCAATTGTAGTTTCAACGGTATAATTAAAGTTTAATATTGATCTTTAAATTATAATATAATTATAATGTAATGCAATCCAATCCAATCCAATCCAACCAAACCCAAAGTAGAAAAATATTCATTACACTTAATTAATATGATGTGATATAGTGCTCGTGGACATAATTTTTGAAAAATAAAAATCAGCTATCAATTTTGTGCTATCAGTTTTGCCATTTGTGACATAGGTAGAAATACACAGTCAATTCGTGTTATCAGTCACCTACCCAATTCCATGCTTGCGAAATTCTAACAGTACTGATGCTCTACTAATGCACTTAAATTAATTATCCCTCCCCCCCCGCCACACACACATAATAATTGCAAACATATGAACTCCTGCACACACACCTGTTGTTTCTACAATCTAAAATGTCTCTGTCGAATGTTCGACAGAATTACCTTGAACAAAGTAAGCAGATGGATCAACAGGATCGCAGTGTTAATTCGAGCCCACCGAATGCACGATGTTTCCTTAAAACGAATTTGCTGCCTTCAAAAGGTGCTAAAGGCGTCCAGCAATCGTTTCCCAGGATAGAACGAATTTTATATAAACCATTTTTCCAACAACACCATCAAAGATACTGCTCAAGTGTCAATCCTATGTCCTTGTTTGATAAGAATTCAAAATACAAATTTTAATTTAATTTAAAGTTAATAATTAATTTTAATTACATATTTTATTCAAATCAACAACTTTTCAATCACATAATTCATCAACTTTTATTAAAATTTATTAAAAATTTGATTTTAATCCCACCAAACAGAGGCTATAGTTTAATAATTCTCCATTTAACAGCGTGAATAATAATGAGTAGTTATCATAAATGTGTAATTAAAATTAAAATTTGGCCTTAACTAAATTTATAAACAGCGAAAACTAAATAAATATGTTTTAATAGTTCACACTTTTAGATGGGATAAAGAAAAAAAAAACTTGACTATAAATTTGACAGTTATTCATTTATGAAAATTCATAAATCCTCCTCTGTCATACCTTTCACATGAATACATGGAATGTAATAGCGCCATTGGTCAATTATGTGTCACATTGATGGTGAGGGCCATTTATTGATTGTATGCTGAATGAATAGAGATATTGAATGAATTGAGATATAGCCTTAAAAATTAGATTTTAATTTAAATCAAAATCAACGGTTAATTTTAATCACACATTTCATGGAACCCATAACTTTTCAACTTCACATTTTATCAACGCTTATCAAAATCTACTAAAAATCTGATTTTAACATCTACCTAACAAGGGCATAATTTCATTCTCATGCAATGAATAAATTGACCCCTCATCACCTAGAGTTGTTTTAATTGTGAGTAGTGCTATGTAGTATTATTCATATATGATTTCAACTTATGTGAGAAACATGGTGACGACAATATTTAAATAAATAACATGTCTTCTTTTGACAACTTAACCTTTTAATCGACAAGATACATATGCATCTCTCACTTAATTTGACACCTTAATAATCCCGAGCCAAGACGATGAGGATATATAATGGAGTTGAAATTTGTTGTTTATGCATCTACACATTTTCTCAGTAAATGAAAAGACTATTTGGGACACCAAACTTGAACTCAAGAAAACTATTGAATATTGTTGCAGTTGACATTAAATAATTTTCTTGTTACTTAATCATTTAGAGATATAAAACTAAAGAATTAAGGTAAGAATGAGCAAGATTCATGACAAATTGTGCTTAAAGTGAACAAAAGCATAAACTGCAAGCAACAAATGCATGCTGTCTTCATTACATAAATAGCTTCCAGCATTAACGTCATTGTTTACGGCACCAAACTGCCTTTACCTACCACAAAATAAAAACTCAGAAAGAAAAAAACCAAAATTAAGAAACTAGCCCAGAATTCAGGAATTTATATACAATTTAGTCCCTCAAACCCTAAAGCAGCCCATATGATGATGATGATGATGATGGTGGTGGCGGCTGAAGTTGTACTCTTTGTCAATCAAACCTTGAACAGATCGAAATTCCTCGACATGGCAAGGAATAGTAATTGTGCCCTTTTGATCAAATCCATATTCTTCTTCAGCTTCTTTGAGCAACTGAATGAACAGTGGGTGATTGAAGTAAATTACAGGGATTACAAATCTCTGCTGCACTTCCCCTTGCCCAACCATGACAGCCAAACACCCCTTTGGCACATCTCTCACTTGTTGCTTCTTTCCACAATTATGGTGATGGTGGTGGTGAAGCAGCTGGAGGTGTTTTTGCAGAAGACTCTTTTCGCCGCCAGCGCCGCCCATATTCCCAAAAGGAAGAAAAAAAAAATTCAAGAAATGGCAGTCCCTTGTTTTTTGCTGTGGTCAAAAGGTTACTGCTGTAGAAGAAGAGAGGAGGGTGTAGAGGAGTTCCCAAGGAACCTGGCAAGTTAGTGAGGACATAAACACCACTCTGACATTAATAAAAAGCATAGGAAAATGAATCAGATATGTTTCCCGACAGAGCGATGTTGGTTATTTAAGTATTTATAGAATAAACTATCTGGCACCCGGATTTTTCTTTTACTATCTAGTAATTAAAATGAATTCTAATTTTATTGGACAATTAAGAAGGACCTTCACTTTCACTTAAATTGGAGTCTAGATGGATGAATGCAATTGGTCCGCTTAAATTTAATTAAATTTAAAAATACAAAAGTTACTTAATTGGACTTCATATATTTTTTTCCTTTATTTCGGTGTTTTAGTATCGCTGTTGTTATATTGGCAAGTATAGTGGATATAGTTATTTATTTCTAAAGAGTTGTGGTCAAGGTCTAGTTCAAGTGGTAGGAGCGATTTTCAAGTAAGTTGGATTCAGGCCTCATCCGTAAAATCCTTTAATTCCTTTTAAAAAAATTGAAAAATAATTCAAAAGTCTCAATCAATTATGGAATTAATTGTACCACCGGTCACTAAACTTTCATCTCACTTGCAATTAGTTCACTAACTTCAATTGCTAGCAATTAAGTCACTGAACTTCGATTTAAAGACATTTAGATCACTTCATTAGTGCATCGTGAGACAACGTAACAAAAGTTGATGAGATAGACATTAAAGCTAACAGCAGCGACGTGGCCGTCTACGTAGACTTGGGTTAATTGATTTAGGTCACTGAATTTCAATTTTGACACCAATTAAAGCATTTTAATTTAACAATATTACTTTTTTATGTGTTGTATCTTCTACTACCTATTTTATATCAATGTTTGTTAATATCTATAAAGGATTAATTGAACATGGGTAACAACTTGTGGATATCCCAAGAATAGCTTTTTCTTATACCAAAATCAAAACCTCAAGAAATAAGTTAATAAATAATCGCAATATGACTGCAATTAGAGGTGAATACGGTTCGATTTGATCAATTTTCAAACTATTTTCAAACCAAACTAAAACCTTATTGCAGTTTGATTTGATTTCAAACAACAGTATAGCGACATAAACATAATTTTTTTTTAAAACAAAGCGAAAAATAATAATTATATTGGTCTAAAATTTCAACACACTTAAATTGAAACTTTCTAAACAGAAACGTCATAACACGAATTAATTTATCTCAATACAAACCTAAACAAGTAAACTAATACAAGTTCAACCAAAAATTTTGGTTTTCAATTTTATTCTTTAGATAAGACAAGTATTATCAAATATAAATTATGATTTTCCTAAGGAACTAATAGAATCCCACTAGGAAATAAAATTGTTGATCTAATAAATAACATGTATTAGATAAAAAAAAAAAAATTAGAGAAAAATTGGATAAATGGTTCGATTTGGTTTCAAGCTGTTTTTTCAACTATTGAAACCTGAATCGAACCGTTTTCAAATGATTTGGTTCGATTTTGAAATGTTCGAAACCTAAATCACGATAACCTTAATCAAAGATTTGAAAATCGCAGTTTCCTAGCTATAGAAACAAAAAGAAATGCAGAGAGGGATAATGGTTGGTCCATTTTCAATTAATCCTATAGAGAACATTAAAATAAGTAGATATGAAACAAGTAGTAGAAAAACACAACACATAAAAAATAATATTGTGAAATTGGAGTTTTATTTGCTATTAAATTAAAGTTTAGCAACCTAATTACGGTTGAGGTAAAAGTTTGGTGACTATTAGTACTATTGACCAAGTCCACGGGGAAGGCTACTTCAGTTGCCGTTAGCTTTACGTTCAATTCATTAACTTTACGGTGTCTAACATCTCACTAATTGATGTTGAATTGAAGTTCAATGACCCCGAGATAAGTTAGATTCTAAAGAAAAAATAAAAAAAATAAAATAAGTGTTATGTCACCATCCAACATTGCTAAATTCTATGAAGAGCCACGTGAGAAACCATGGTCTCATGGAACAAAGGTTCAAGTGGACAAGATGTGGAGATCCCAAATGGAGGAAAGTCAAAGTCAAACCAAAACAAATAATAGGCTCAGGCTTCATCGAAGTTACGTTCAAGTAAAACCAACAACAATGGCTCTTTTTGTGAGCTTAATAAGGACGACAACAATTTTATCCAGATAGCATTAAATGAGACTACGAATGCCTTATAGGAGAGACGTAGGGATAAAGAGTGGAGCACCCAACAACATACTATTAGGGCGGGAAATGCCAGTGTAAAAGAAGATTCTGATCAGATTCTTTGACAGAAGGAAGTGTGACGGATGTGATTGGATGGTAAAGCTAACCGTATTCTAAATAATTAAATGATATAATGTTATGCGACATAATATCAACTATTATGTCCAGTATTATATCACTGTACCATGATTCTATTAGGCCAAATACTACTTTGTCCCATTTGTACAAGGTTCGTGTTAGGCAGGTCGATGAGAACGAGTTCTCCAGGCAAATAAAATGTGTCTGGGCCCATCAAATTCTGATATTTCACCATACTCCCTTGGCATAAAAAATCTAAAGAACTCTAGTCAAGCATCAAAGCATTACAGGTCAATCATCCGCATATATTTATTGAGCCATTGTTCGAGCCCATTTTGAAGGAAAAAAAAATACATTTTTAAATAGTGATTTTTGAAGAATGTGTGATTAAAAAATTAAAAAAAAATCGATTTACGTGTAAAATTATTTTATTAAAAAATGTGATTGAAATGAATTTTGAAAAAATTAATTTTTGATAAATTGGGGCTCAAACAAGGTTCAATTTAATGCACCAATCATACTAATAATTTCTTATGTTATCATTTATTAAATTATTTACCATTACTTTACTCTTTTTTGAAAAAAAAAGGGTCTATTTTCAAAAGAAAAATAAGACAATGAAGATAACAACGAGGTCACATTAGAAAGTGAGCCAATGGCAGGTACAGAACATGCCCATATCTTTCCTTGTAACAATGAGGCATGAAAAGACACAAGTTTCGATCAATAGCATTCATCAGTCTATTCATATATTTCCTCCGTTTGACCAAGATAGATTTTTTTTTTTTTGCACAAATTAAAAAAATTGTAATTAATATAGTTGAAAATATAAATTTTACTTATATTTATTCAATATACTCTTACATTAAATAATTATTTAAATAGAAATATTTCATATTTGTTGATAACAAATCACATTAAATATGAATATTTTAGAAAACTAAGAAATAAACTATACTTTCAAAAAGAAAAATAACTTTTAATTTGAGACAAAAAAGGGGGTCATTTTTTATGGAATTGAGGGAGTACATAAAAAAACAGGGATCAAACTTGGTGTACACACCATCCTCTCACAATAAAAGGGCCCACTTTTTTTTTAATTAAGTGCCCCCCCTCCCCTCCTAATTGTGAGGGGGATGTACACCAAGTTGTTGGTGTACAAGATTACAAGAAACTTTATTCATAATATCTTGTTTTACTTAAATGATAGTTTTCATAATATTTATTAAAAGTTGATGAAATATATGGTTTAAAAATTGATAAAATTGTGAGTTTCTTAAAATATATGGTTTAAAATAAGTTTGAAGAAAAATGAGAAAACAAAGATGGTTTTTATTGTGTGGGCCAAATTTAGAAGAAATTCCTTGAAGACTTCTGATTTTTCATTATTAATTATGTTAATATGGAGGCAACTTTTTACAAATTACACCATAGGAGTATTGTACATCAAAAGTGCAAAATGGCCAACTCGTTAATCCTATAAGGTGGTCGAACTAGATCACTCATCGTATATGATCCATTTGTTAAGTCAAATAGGGTGCGTTAGATACATGTGTAATAAATGAAAATACATTTCTTTTATGGGTAATGCTACTTAGGGATGTCAATAGGGTTCGGGTGACTCGTGGCTCGGCTTGAAAAAGTCCTAGTCGGGCCGGTTCGTGGCTCGATGGTACTAAGTCGAGGCTCAGGTCGAGCCTAAATTTTTTGGCCAAGCTTTTGCTCTGTTCAGTTTAGGCAAAAAAAGTTCGAACCATTTTTACTCGATTCGAGCCCGAGCTTCGAGTTTCGACTCGTGACTCGGCTCTTTGCACCCCTAATGCTACTCAATATTGTAACATCGATTTAGGTGATATTACTTATGTTATTAAATTATAAGTTTAATTAAATATAATTAATTTATTAGGACACATGACATGCTGACACCTAAATTAGTGTTCAATACCATTAGTGCTAGATATCATTATTCATTTTATTTGGAGGTTGGTACCTAATATCTTTGAATTGTGATCACTAGTTTCTAAATATAAATAATTAAGGAGCCATATGGAATTATAATAATTTGTATATAATCACTTCATGAGTTGGTCAAGCTCCATCTCAACCCAACTCAACTATTGGATTAACAAATTATTAATTCAAATTGGAGAGACTATATTTCGATATGGACTGGGAACTGGGGAATAAGGTTGTCAATATCTACCTTTTCTAAATCAAAGGAATGAAAAGTTGAAAGATGGAAAGTGTTTGTTTAAAGTGCATTAATTTGATTGGATATAGAAGTCTTTGCCCATGTTCTTTTTCTTCTTTTTTGAAATAATAATTTTGTCCACGGGAGTCGACACCCTGGAATTAAAGTTTATTTATAGACGTCTCCCTTTTGTGAGAAACTAGTTTACCGCATTGAGAAAGAAACCACATGTAGAAGGAGAGTAAAATATGAAAGATGATTGGTCCCTAAGGTCTTAAGTAATGTATTAGAGGGCACCCTAAACTCTAAAGTAAAATAAAAAGACACTGAATAATTATAAAACAAATGACACCATCCGTCTCCCATCCATGTCTTATCTAATCCCCATCATATATGATAGTCTAATTTAATTATAAGCAATTGTTTAGATTATAATCTAGCGAAATGCTAAAGGTTGCACATTATACACTATACTTTGTTTTCATCGTGTTAACTAATCTTTAATCATGGAAGCAAGTTTTAAGAAATGTAGATGGTCTTTTGTAAAAACACCATATCGTATTTAAAAATTTTGCCCAATGGTATTGTGAAGACTATACTCCCTTCGATGCTTCAAGATAGAGCTCACGAAAACGTCTATTTGTGCATAAAAACACAAAAGTAATTGTGAAACAACATAGCGATGGGTCCATCTCATTTTGTTTCTAAAAAAGCAAAAAAAAAAAAGTTGTGCATTACACTCCGATAATTTGTCAATGGAATGGCCAAGTGGACAGTGCTTAAAACTAAGTTCATTAGTGGAATAGTTGGAGTTCGAATGTAATGATCTATCTAGACCACACATTGCATGTGAATTTTGAAAATGAGGCTGTAGTCAACTAAAACTTCCACTAAATAGTGCTCCATATGGGTTGGAAATAAGTAAAAAATGAAAAAGAAAAGGAAAAAAGCCTAAGATATGGAAGATCACTTATAGTGGGAGACTTGAAATATTGCTTTCCACTAATGGACCAAATGAAAAATAATAATAAAATAAATTCGTAAGCAATTTTTTATTTTTATTTTCTTAGTTTAATGGTCCAAATAATTCTTAAGCACAATATTTTGATATATGATTGTCAAGTTGAAAAGGAATTCATAGAATCGTATCTTGCTTTTTAAATTAACTTCACTTGCAACACAGAATTAACATCAGTCAATGCAACTGCATGCCTGCTCTCCACAAGTTGAGATATGCCATATCTTGAATTTGTTGTCGTCTTCATTGTCGTCTCAATAAACTTTTGACATTTTGACAAATAATATTTTTTATTTAATGGGAAGAATCTAGGTATAATACATTATCAAGTCCAAAAAACGTGTAGATGTCTTTCTATTTGTCGTAGATATCTTCGAAAAATCTTGGTTCCAACAAATTTTAATCAATCAAACAAACATCAATCGATGAGGCTCTGATCCACAACTTTAACACTCTGGTTGTCACTAGTTTTCAAACCCTCCAAAGGAGAAAGATTGGTTGTAGCAATATCACAAAGGAGGAAAGAAAAAAGGTGCAATGGTTGAAATCTCAAACGAACCACCAAAAAGGGCTACCTCACCATTTCTCCTCTATTGCACACACATCACACGGCTACTATATATATATATATATATATATAT
>CAIGRB010073943.1:2330-20262 GCA_903798255.1 Fraxinus quadrangulata | reverse complement strand
CTCTATTCCTTCGTATACTTCGATGGTTTCTAAATCTTCAGAATTTTCAATTTCCATGATCTCTAGGGCTCTGATACCATAACATTTGGGGGTTTCAAGAAAACAAAAATACAATTTCAAATACAAAAATCTTATTTAAATAGGTGGAAAGAATTAATGGTGAAGAAAAGTTAAATTCTTATTCTAAAGGGAATTTTTATTCCAAAGAGAAAGCAATTTGTTGAATTTATATAAGATTAAAACTTTAGGGACTAAAATGAAATCTATTATATCTTACAACGACTTGTTAGAAATTTTTTTATTTTGAGGGTATTTTAGGAACTTTAAAACTTTAAAATGGTCAAAGGCCATTCTTGAATTATGGCTTCAATTTTAGGCTATTCTTGTGTATTTTCCCATGTCTTAATTAGTTTTCAGCTATTTTCTTACCTAGTCAAGCTTTTGTAATAAAATTCTCACCTGCCATATCAGTCATGTTTTGGTTTTGAAAAAAATGTATCACCATGCACTACAAAATAGAATCATACTACATTCCCAAATTTGTCGATAGATTAATACGACAACCTTGATGATAACAACTCAAAACGGATTTCTCCCAAACTAATGTGTTTGTTTCCTTACAATTTTTACGAACTTAACAATTATTCGGAAATGTATCAACTTTTCTTTAGTTTACTTTATATGTCGATAAATTTGTAGGGAAAAAATCTATAGAGTATTAGAATAGGAAAGTATAATTTTTAAGTTTTCTTCTCAACCTAATTTTGTTGTTGTATGAATCATGATGAAGATGAATGCAGATTTGATGAAGAATTTGTGCTATTTATTAGGTCTAGGAATGGTTTGGATTGTGTTGGTTTTGAGCTCAACCTAAAATTAATATCGACTTGGTCAATTTGGGTAAATTCCTACCCAAATCGACCCAATTTAGCTATTGACCAAACCAAATTCGGTTCGGGTTGGTTTGGTTTGATTTTGTTAGTAGATTTGAACATTTGTTCGAGTTAAACCTATTTTGGGTTAAAAATATTATTTGTCTATATATAGTCGATTTTCTCAAAATCATCCTAATATATCCAATAGTTATCAACAAACAATTATATCAAAATGAAAAGTAAGCATATAATCTAAATTTGAAGTTTACAATAAACAATTTTTCTTCGTGGTTCTTTTCTTTTTTTTTTCCTTTTGAAATTTGAAGTTTTGGTTAAAAAAATGTAGAGGGTAGACAAATTATTTGAAAAAGAATTATATTTATGTTTTTATTATCTTATATTTTAAGTTTAAAATATTAACTTTAAAATGATAAAAAAATTAAAAAATGTGATGTAGTTCGAAACTACAAACATAATAATTCAAGATGAAACAGATTGCTCTTAAGAAAACAAACGTCTTTTCTTATTTCATGAACAATCAAAAATTCTACAAGACATTTTAGAGTCTTAAATACGAAAAGAACAGATAAGTTACTGGGCCAACAGTCTCTTAATGGGTTAGGCTACAAAGCAAAATAAATAAATAATGTAAATAGTAAACTAAGAAATATAAAGTGTCATTTTGACATAGCAAACGAATTCAAGCGTCCAAAATCTATCATACATCACGGCGTAGCGGTGAGTTCAATGAGGTCATGGGCCCAAAACGGACATCGTATACAAAAGTTACGTCATTTTTTTCGAACGCTGACCATCCAAGCGTTCCAAATACGCAAGTGCATATTCCTCCACGCTAACCTCATCAAAATGTATTAGTGGGTTGTGTCAATTAATCAACGGGTTGGTTGCTTAGACCACAACCAACTGACCCGACTTTCAATTGTTAAAATTAATCGAATAAAACCGATTTTTTTGTTCAAACCGACCCAATTAGATTTGGTTTGGTCGGTTTGTTCTATTTTTCCCTTTTTTGCCCACCCCAACTATTCATTGTGTCTTGTTATGTCGTTTTGTTTAATTATTTACTAGTTGGGTGTCTTTTACAACATTTTAGGATTGCAGGGGTCTAAAGAGGCAACTTTTATTATGCTGGTGATTATGTTTAGGCTTTTAATAAATTATGAGTTTTCTCCCATTTTTAGATTTAAATCGATGTTTATTAAAATCAACTATTTGAATTTTTAATTAACGAGTTCTAATCGTATTCTTAAATTGTTCTTCCCTTTTGCTTCATCATTAACTAATTCTCAACATGTTGACACAAGTGGTTTTTTTTTTTTAGAGGATAATCATCAATTTGCTTTTCGAGGTACACCGACGTCAATCCCTTGCATTTCGGATAGTTGCTTTTCATCAGTAATTATCGATGGTTTCTCGTACCAATCATCGACGTTTTCTCTCACCGACATCGTAAATAGCATTGGATAGTCCATCGGGGAAAATTTTGCAGATGGAAAATTTCTGTGATTTTTTGTAGTGAAAACTTGCTAGGGTTTGCAGAATTTACCAGCTATCTTTTGCTTTACTTTCTTGGAATTACTATAAGAAAATCAGCTGCTGAAGTTGGTATTATATAGTAAAAATTTGTTACTGTTTATAGATTAATTAATTAATTAAGTGGCAGACCAAAACTAAGCACTAATGAATCCACAAAGTAATGGAGCACTCATAATATTTTAGTGATGCCACAACATAAATTGTTGTGATTAAGATTGAAAATTAATTATTCAGGTAATTATATTTTGGTTTGACATTTATAGATACAAACAAGTGATTATTTGAAAATTACTTTTTCCCCGACACTCAATTTTAACCACAATTGCCCAAACATTCTTCAGGAAAATATCATTTTCACGTTTTTCAATAACCTTCTATACTTTTTAATCACACATTCTTTAAAAAAATAAAATAAAATGTTATTTTTCAAAGTGAGATATGTTTGCCTTATTTACACAAGTGAACTCAACATTGTGGTGGCCTCATTTTTTCTCTATGAAATAGATGCCGGCTTCAAAATTTCATCTGCAAAATGATAAAGAATAGGAATGGTTAGGGCATGAGAGGGTTAAAGTCGTTTTTGAATTGATGCGCTTTAAAGAATTGTTTTAATAGGATATGTGAGGAGTATTGTGTGGTCATATGGATATCCACATTGGTCGTCCGTTAGTTTTCACATTTAGGTTAGCGAGCAAGTTAATTGGTACGACGACTGTGAATAGAATGGCTAGATTTATAAGTAAATTGAGGTTGGTTGATATGATTGTACAAAATGGAAAA
The DNA here is from genome assembly GCA_903798255.1 of Fraxinus quadrangulata. Taxonomy (NCBI): domain Eukaryota; kingdom Viridiplantae; phylum Streptophyta; class Magnoliopsida; order Lamiales; family Oleaceae; genus Fraxinus; species Fraxinus quadrangulata. The sequence goes on along the minus strand of CAIGRB010073943.1, from coordinate 17,050 downwards.
TTGATGACTTGGATGCATCTTCGTTTAAAGTTGAGTGACCTGCAGTGCATTTAACCTGATGCAAATAATACCACTGGAGACACGTTTTTTACATAAATATGCTTGGATAGATGCACGCTTCATCTCATCATTTCAGACGACACCGATTTTAACTCTAACTTGACAAAATTGGAGCAATTGACACCGGAAGAGGAGTCCAAAACCTCTCTATATAAATTCATCAGAGTAATTTTGGAAATAACAATCAAATATTCAAAATTTCCCGCTTAATAACACAGGGCGAAAATGAGAGATTTTCACCTACAAACACCACAGAGGGAACAGATTCCTTCCAATTACCGATCAAAATCCAATTCCGATCTCAATAAGAAGCCTCAAAAGGTACAATTCAGCTCAGAAAACCCTAATTTGTGCACACATTTATACATATATGTGTGTCTATACTTGCGATAAAGATTGACAACTAAGTGTTTATAAATTAATAGTTAAATTCAATACTCTGAATTTTCTGATGGAATATTTCTTCGTTCAGTTCACGCGAAAGAACTTGAATAATGTCTTTAAGGCAGTTTCTGAAGAGGATCCTTCGGCTTTTCAATTTCCAAAGGATTTGATTGAATCGGTATCTGAAGTTTCTGATCATAATCCGTTCAATGAATCTGCTGAGGTAATTTATAGTTCAATTTCACTTTGCTGAGTAAATTGACATTTTCATCTGTTTCAAAGATTTAGACCTTGTTTAGCTAAGCTTAAAATTTTTACTTAGAAGTAAATTTACTCATGAGCTAAAAAGTATGTTTAAGATTAAATAATTTTTATTATTGGTGAAATTTTGAAATATGTAAATTACTTTGGAAGTTTTTATATAAATGTGAGGAGGAAAAATTAAGTTATCCAAGTGTTTAGAGAGAAAAAATAACTTAAAACTAAATTTACTTCTTTTCAAGCTTGTGAATTTTTTTATTTAACTTTATTTGTACATTATTTTGTTTTCAGAACTTCCTTGTAAATCCAGTGGCTACACCTTCATCAAAAACAGAAGCAGTTGCTCTGACTGATCTCCCTCCATCGTCATCCTCTTTGTTATCTACTATTACTTATGATAAACATATAGCTAACAATGCCTCGAAAAACAAATGTGTAAATCCTGAAATCAACTATGTGAAGAACATGGAATCTATTGAGGTGGACATGGTGATAAAACATCTGAAAGATGCTAGAGTTCAGGTCATGAATTCAAGTGATGTGAACCATTCAAAGAAGCTTCTAGATGCTTTGATAAATGTTGTCATTGAAGATTTCTATGGTGGTTTGTATGAAGAGAAGGACTGGCTAAATAAATTAGTTTCGAGCAAAGTTCGTGTGGTTTCCCTAAGTATTCTCTTCGGTATTCTTGCTGTTTCAGTGTTTTTGTTCTCAAATTCTGGAGCAAAAGGTCTTCATAATGGACTGACACCAACTTGACAAAATTCACCGCTTGGCTGATTAGTAAATGAAGTTTGAGTCGTTCTCCAATCACAGATGTATTTTCTTCCTGTCCTCTGATGATGTGTCAATGAAGAAAGGAAGCTAAAAGCATGTTTATTATATTTTTGAATCATGTCTAGTACTGCGTAATACACGTGCAGTTAGTAGTTGTTGCTGAACTTTCTATTGGTGTTGAAGTCATCACAAATACGTAATATTGGGATTTGTCTATGGATGCATACGCATGATGCCACTTATGTGTTAGAAATACATAGTTCTAGAATGATGTTATATAGATGCTCAAGTTCTCTGATTAGTTCATCAGTTTTCTCATGGATCATCTGTGAAAATGTTACAAATTTCTTTTCCGGACATTCTTGTGTTTGTCTTTTGCTTTCACGTAGACTAGGAAATATTCGAGGTAGGCAGTCATGTGTGCATATATTATTATATCTGTGTCTAAGGTTAAAGGACTGATGACATGTTCCTGGCCAGTGGGTGACTATCTATCTGTGTATGAGGATTACTGGTAACTTAAATATTGTTGCTAAAGGATCGTTCTGGCCTTTATAATGACAATGAAAATATTCTTTAGGCTGAAAAATAAAATAAGGTATTGCAATTGTGTGATCTTGAAGTGCCCCTGGTATCTGAACCTTAACTAAATATTTTATCCGCCTCACTTTGCATCTTTTAGGACTCTTCCAAACCGAATGCAGGCCGGATTTGAAAGTTCAGGACATAAGATCAACGACCGAGATGGTTGTTTATAATACTCCCCCTATCATTGCCTAACCAACTCTTGATTTTCCATATTTATTTATTCTTTTAATTTATTTGAATCAACTTAAAAGCAGCTCTGTTGCAATAGCAATGTCTTCTTTTTCAGAGGATCTGCCCCTGGTATAGTACAGGATTAGAGTTCCTTGAAATGTTCATCTTATCTTGCCTTACTCGAGATTTTTCTAAACATTAGATGATACAAATGCTCATATATTCTGTGTCCTAAGCAAATACTTTCCTTCTTTATGTTGAGAAACATAAAGTTACCTCTCTGCTTGAGTTTTTGCTCATTGGTCTTCTCAACAGTACTGTTGAGTCACGCGTGCATTCAGGATTGGGAAGAGTCCTTAGATGAAACATGCACTATTTGTTAATTAATGCATGAACGCTTGAAGAGGAAGGATAAATGCCGAATGAGAATTGGTGCAGTTATACAACACAGTCCAAGCGTCAGCAAGATTATCTGGTATGTCATACCATAGTCCAATATTATCTTTTGCACAACTGTCAGTCTTGTATCAGTATATGTGATATCTTACAATTGTGTCACTTAATATCTGCTTGCTGATCACTTGGAAAGCAATTGGCATGAATTTTCAACTTTCAATGATGGAACATGTATGGCATGTTTGGTATATTTGACTGGATGTCTCTCCTCTTTAATACTATTCAGTCTTCTGTAGTCCATTCCTGTCAAGAACAAGAAACACATCCACATAGTATTGATTCTTTTGATTTTAATTGTTCATGAAATACATATATTTCAGAAAAACAGAAACTCTGTCAAATTCAAGAGAAACGTGCATTATTGTTTCCCAGCAGATTTGCTATCTGATTGACTGACTTAATATGGTTGTTGAAGTGGTTCCATACACACTCCGGCAATTTGCTACCAGACTAACAATCTCATCGATTGATTATTTGGTAGTTAAAATGGTTGTATCATAAAAATTGTTTTCTCTGTGCTTTCTTTTTGCCTAAATGCATTTTCTTTCTAATTTTAGTTTTAGCTAGTTGGCTCGCAGCTGAGGTATGAAACTGTACAGATTAACTCCTAATCCCTCTTGCAAAACCCATAGCATAAAAAAAAAAAAAACTTCACGATTTAGACAATGATATGAGATATATGTTTTTCCCCTTCCTTATATTTTTCAATATCCCATCAATAAGACTATTTATCTTAATAACGCTTTGTGGTAAAAGCAAATTAAGTGGTTTGGATTGTGTTTCAAAAGAGCAGGATAATAAAGGCAAAATTTTGTGTCTAGATCTTGTCTAAGGTTGTAAGGCATATTGTTTAGATATGTGACATGCTGAAACACACGTGTTATATACAATCTCAATGGATATGCTTTAGAAGCGGTGCGAGATATAATGCTTCTCTAATAAAAAGATCTAGTTCGATGTTGATTTCTGCATATTCTTCGAGTGTGTAAGAATCTTGTGACAATAGTTTGTCTCTTCGATCTAACATCGTGCTTATAAAACTAGTTATGCAACATTTAATCACATCATAATACTTTGTTATTGTTTATGTCAATTGTTGTGCACCGAACATGCACTAGATATCTCAACTCTCAAGAACGTAGAATTTGAAAATCTTTTACCTTCTTTTTCCTACCAAGAATATACTAAATTTAGTAAAATATTGGAATCTTCCTTGTCTACCTACGTTTATTATTACCTTAGCACAATGTACAACATTTTATCCAAAAATAAAGATTATTTCCAGTTATTTTCCATTATTATATAAAACCTCCCTCAGTTTTTGACGCTTTAATTACATTATGCTCTAATTTAGTTGTTTAATGGTGTCTCGTCGTAGGGGGGCAATCCCTCTGGCAATGCCTGGAGTCTGTATTCATATATTTTCTTAAACGTAAATTAATGGATTTATAAATATTTTGGTGAGATACAACATGGTACCATGATAATTTTGTAAGAATTTTGGATTATGTCAGTGATTACATAAGCACTTAATTAAATAAATTAATTAGGAGATTTTCATAATCCTACCGCCATTAATTTGAATTATTTTGTGATTAATCACTATTTTCAGTCAACTTATTTGTTTAATTTCTTTGGATAATTGATGATAGTAGACTTCTAGAGCTCCATAATTAATGTAGGGTGCTACTAAGGGTGGGTGTTTGGAGGAGATGAAGAAACAGCATAAAATTCCATGTAGATTATGAGAAACAACCAAAGAGGCTAACAATTATTCATGTGATTATTCTTATAGACAGCTAATAACTTATTTGGAGTTTTGTAAAAGAAAAACCGCACGGATAATGGTGGAACCTCTTTTCCTGATTCTCAAATCAGCATGAAAATTTATATTCTTACTTTATCTCTTGTCAACCACCCCATCCACCCCACTTATAAACCCTATGCCACCACATTATTCATGTGATTAAGGATGGTACGCTGAAAGTCTTGCATGTGAACAGATTACCTGAAATTGTTGAAAATTACAGTCATAATATAATTCCTATGAGCAATGGTAAAATTGGTTTTTCCACAAAAAATAGTATTGAGCTTAAGTCGATATCTCAGAATATGGATCGAACTTATGGATTTAATGATAAAATTCTACATACCACTTGAGGAAGTAATTACCCTCTGTGAATAAGAAACTAATTTCTTATGGACCTGTCTACAATAACAATCACATAGATAATGGTGGAGCCATTAATTTCCATGTTGATACTAAAAATCAGCAAAAGAGGCTCCACTATGATCCATGAGACAATTATTGTGAATAGCTCTAGAAGATCTTAGTGACTAATTTTCTTCTTCTAAATCATTAAGGATAATTACTTCCTCAAGTGGTGATGGTAGATTTTGGTCATTAATTTCATTGGTTGACAATTGAGTCAAGCTAAATACTGTTGTTTGCGGCAAAATAAAGCTTTTTAGTACCATTTTCATTGACACTAGCATTTTCACCATCATCACCATCGTTACTGACATTGCTGCTCGTAGGAATTACATTATGACGGTTGTTTTCAGAAATTTCTTGTAATTTATTCTTAGATGAATTCTCAGCTTATCATTAGATTTTATTAAATTCCTAGCAACCGTTTCAGTTTGTCTTCATAATTTTTAAACAAGTATGATATTAGAACCACCTTCATCTTAATCCATTCAAGAAATTCTTAAACGACTTACGTGAATCTTCCTAGGGACGTTTTTGGGGTTTATGGGCTAGTTTTGGACAGGAAAGGTTGTGACTGTAGGGCGAGTGTTTGGGGGGAGATGAAGAAGCAAGAAGAAATTCCATGCTTATATTGAGAAACAACTAAAGAGGCTCCACCATAATTCTTGTAGACAGCTCCAGAAGAAGTTAGTGACTAATTTTATTCTTCTGAATCGACAATTACTTCATCAAGTGATACAGTTTGATTTTGGTCATTAAGTTCATCAGATAGGTTTCTCTTCTAAGACATTGAGTCAATCTAAATACCGTCATTTGTGGCAAAAATTTCTGACATTTGCATTTTCACCATCCCAGTCATTGTCACGAGCACTCTTGCCCATATGAATTATATTATTGCCGTTGTTTTCAAAATTTTCAGCATATCATCAGATTCATTCAGTTCTTAGCAATCATATGGTGGTTTTTCTTCATTAAAAGTTTGAAACCAACGTGACTATCAGAACCGCATGACTCTTTTATATGTTTTAGATTAGAGATTCTTAATCAACTCATATGAATCGTGCTAGGTACATTTTTGGGCTTGTTGGGGTAGGTAAGGGTGTAGAGTAGGGTGGGTTCTTTGAGGGGATGAAGTAAAAAACCTAGAAATTTCATGTCGATGTTGAGAAATAGAAAAAGGGCAGTGTGATTGTTATGGTAGAAATTGAAAATGCATTTGTCAACTAGGATGGTACAAATAACTTTGATTTTGCCATTGTGCTTAAGTCAACTTTTCGTGCATATGGACCGAACCTTTTGATTAATTATCAAAAACCACCTATGCCACTTGAGGATGTAATTATCCTCCATGTGTTGAAGAAGCAAATAAGTCTCTAATTTTTTTGTAGCTGTGGAGTGTTCGCAATTCCACTATTATATTCGCACACCTTTTATAATTTAAATTATTCCACTAATATAATGTGTTAAAAAGTTATGAATTTTATGAGATATGTTATTAAAATTAATGGTTGATTTCGATTTCCATAAAAGGGGGCATTAATTTTTTAGTCTACCCTGCACAGAATGAAACACAAGAAATTGTTGGGTGGGGGTGAATGGTATGATACCACTTAAATGTTGCACATCACATCATAACACTCTTTATGTAATTGTATCGAGCAGGACAAATTGCAGTCACACCCCCTAACACATCATCTTTTATAGTTTTAACCCGACTTGAACGCAATGATTAGACGGAGTCTGTGTGTATCCTATGATCATAGGCCATCTCGGAAGGGTGTGATCTAAATCATTTTAGCTCGTTATTTTAGTGCAAATAGTCCTTGTTGAATATTTTGGTTTAAAAGATGACGTGTAAGATTCTCACTTACGTAAATTGTTCTTTAAATTTTGTAATGAGTCATTTGGAATACAATATAGAGAGAGAGAGTCTCAAATTTGAAAATTGATGATAAATTTGAGATGATATCTCTAATCTCCATTGACTCAAAAAATATATGAATATAGAAATAACATAATCGGTACTCTAGAGTCCGTTAATAAATTCTGAAGAAAGAAAAGAGCTATACGACATTTATGTATCCATGTAAAAATAAAGTCAATTGGTTAATCTTTAGTAATTAACTTAAACAGGGGTGGGATTCAAGAAACTTGACATTTAAAATACAGAGAAAAGATTTACAACTCAAATATTCCAAAGGACAAAAGAGCAAAATGCAAAAGTTCCCCACCACTTGAATAAAGAAGATTGTGACCTTGATTCCTTATACCAAACCCATATTATCATTCAATTGCCAAACTATATTATGTTAATTCTCTGTTTGAGCCATATTAAAATTTATATTTTTAATCTTCTATTTATTTTCAACCACGTATTCTTCAATAAAATAATATATTTTATCATATCAATAAATTTTCCTTCTTTTCCAACCACACATTCTCCATCAATCTATTATTTCAAAATACATTTTTCTAAAATGACGTGGCTCAAACATACCCTAAATGCAAAATTCTATCACACGTTATTTTCAAGAAAAATGGAAATATAATTCACAGTAGAATATTTTATTTTATTTTTTTGTTTGAATGAATTCACGGTGGAATATTCATAAGGACGGAGAATATTTTGAAATTACCACAGGAAAAAAAAAAAAAACCGTGAAGAGCCCATTTTAGCTAGGGCGATACTGGCTCGAGCCAGGCTGATCAATAGGACCACCAGAAGCCGCAGCCGCGCTGGAGGAAGAAGAAGCGCCGCTGGAAACAGAAAGCAGCTCCGTCAAAGCGCTCATGGCTCGGACTTGCATTTCAAGAGCGGCTATATAATCAGTAGCCTCCTCTAAAATCACCGGCAAAGGCTCTTTTCGGCAACCGGGGACCAATCGGCCGAGAACGCGAACTTTCCGGTTAACAGCCGGTAAACTCTTCGATTTCAAACGGAATATGCTCACTTTTGATTTCTTATGAGGCCGGCTGTTCCCTGTGGTAACCACCATCACATTTCTCTGCCGTTTGGAAATGTTATTCTTCTTTAGAAACTTGAGCTTGAGCCGATTCGTGAGAATCGCGCGGCTCCAGCGTGACCTGCCTTTGGCGGTGGTGGCTAGTACTCTATCAGCGGCTTCACGGACAGCTCGGCCGCCCTTAGGAGTGGTGGTTTGAGCTTGTGAGCCGTTGTGTCGGACATGGCTCAGCGCTTGAAGCAGCTTTGATGAATAAATTTGTTGCTGAGATTCGGATTTCCATTCCATAACAGAATTTTGATTCTGATTATTATTCAAATTACCTCCATGGTTTTGGCTTTGGATTTTCTTCTTCCTTCTTCTTCGAATCGATGATCTCTCAGAACTCACCACCGGATTTGAAGGCAGCGATGGAGTCATTTCCACATCCATCTCTATGTATATAGTTATTCAGGTACGGAAATAGAACCTATAGATTCAATTGAAAGGATAAATACCGAGTTAGAATCGAAAGTATTGGTAGATTCAAATTCAAAGAAAGCATCTCGTGAAGGAATGAAATTTAATGCGATTGATAATCGATAATTAAGAATTAGCAATAAATAAACAGATAATTTATGGTTGAGCAACCTCGCTACAAAAAGTATTACGCAATTTCTGTCAATACATCGCATAAGGAATTACGCAATTTCTGTCAATACATCGCATAAGGAACTAAGAACAAGGAATTAAAAGAACTAGAGTTTCAGAATCAAATAAATTTTAATTTGAGATCTCATTTGTACACTCCATCGTTTATACTTTATCATCAATGAAAAAAAGAGCGATGAACTCGAAAATGAATCTGAAACATTCTTCAGAACAGTACTAACGCAATTGCAGTTTGCAAAGATACAGCAATAGAACAAATATGAATGGATATTTTCATGCTGATGTTAAAAACTTAAAGCGAATCATCACCTTTAAGAAATTGAGAAACTCTTCAGTCTTGTATTTTGATTGTTTCACTGCAATATCCAAAGAAATCTATTTAGATATGCGTGTATATAAATAGGCCGCGGTGGTGGTGGTGGTGGTGGAAGAGGAGAAACGGCGAGGACGAGTGAAAGAGGAGGCTTTAAGATTGAATGATGGTAGTGTTAGAGCAAATAATTAATGGCTTTTCTTTTTTAATAAAAGTGTGGCAGTGGCTTTTTGGGCCATGTGGTGGGTAGGGCCCAGAGGGCCCATTCACATGTGCGCTATCTGTCTCCGTTACTCCTGACTTCTGTTTTAACTTTTAATTACTATTTTCCCTTTTTTTTTCCCAATATTTCAATTTTTCTCTTTCTGTATTTCTTGTTGCTTGACAAAGTTTTTAATAAATTTTAATAAAAATTGATAAAATGAACGATTGTAAAGTCAATAGAAATAGTGGGTCTCATATATTGTGTCGTAAAATTTGAAGTTTGATCAGTTCAAAGATAAAATTTTATCAAATAGGCACTTAATTTTGTATATATTTGCACATCCATCCATTAATTACAAAAGGTAATCCATGAAGAAAATTAATCGGTGAATATTTCCTTTTCTTTTTAGTTATTAGTCAATACAATTTCAAATATTATATATGGTATCATCGAGTCTTGTTTAACACCGTGTATAGTCATTCTCTAGATAGTTGAAGTTACTTCAATTTTTTTGTTCTTTTGTTTGAGTTGAGGTTGAATGAATATTTTGCAACATTTGCTAGAGTTCAAATGACTCGATAGTTTATATTATATATAAAAAGTTGTTAACCAATTAAATACTTTCGACCAATGTGCTATGACCTAAGAGTTATGTATCAAATTTGGTAAGAATAAGCGTATTTCGAAAGGCTTTCTATAAAATGAGTTGTTTGGTTGCAATTAAAGAAGTCGATATTGACCCAAAAAAAAAGTTACGCCATTTTTTATATTTGTGGATCCATATATTGATAAATAATTATGAAGTTCGACAAATTTTGATTGGACAAATTGACATAACCTTAAGGATCAATTGAGAAAGAAGAGAAAAAAAAAAGCATCAAATAATTGGAGGATCACTAAATTATATTATTAGTCGTTGGTTGGAAACATCACAACTCACATTAGGGTTAATTAATTAATTAAACAAGAATATGTGATCATTTAATTATAATTTTCATTAAGATTAAAAAAAATGCTTATTATTTTAACTTATAATTAGCTTTTTAAAAAGAAAGACAGCCTGTTAATATATATAAGCGCGAGGGCATTAAACCTATAAAGATGCTAAAGGAGAATATTAATTTGCTAGCTTCTTCAGTTTACATAAACAAAGCTAGGTAAGTGACCTTTGCTTTTTTTTTTTCTTTCTATTTCATTTGATCGCCACCACAATAATACACTAAACTATATTTTGAATACATTTAAAATTATATACCTAAGTTCTTTTTAATCATTCTGTTCGATTCATTATTGTAACCACTGAAAGTTGTAATTCAACCAAAATAACCATATCATTTTCGATATGCATCTTTTGATGCTTTCTATTGATAATGCATCAAGAAAATCTCTTTAAATGATACCTATTCACACGTCTCAATGTCGATGTCATCTTTTCTCGATGAAATTAAATATTTTTTTCTCCGATCCTTTTAAACGCGAATTCCTTTTAATCATAATGTTCGGTTCATTATTATATCTACTGAAAGTTGCAATCCAACCAAAATAACCATCCTTTGACGTTTTCATTGATAACTCGTCAAGAATATCTCTTTAAATTACATATTGCACGTCTCAATATCTTCTTTTCTCGATGAAAATAAAAGATTTTTTTTTCTCCAATCATTTATATGGATGAATAAGTGAGTTTAACCTAGCCAAGCATGATAAATTTTCAGTTTGTAATCATAGACAGACCTAATCCCCATTATTACAGAAGTCAAGGTACCATGTATATTTCCATTAAATTGCATTATCAGCCTTGAGGCATCATGCTTTGCCCCCCTACCACGAGACACCATTAAACAACTAAATTAACTGAGCAGCAAAAAATTGAGGGAGGCATGTTTATCCAATAAAATGGAAGATAATTAGGAGGAAATAATGTGTGTTTGGTGCAAGGTAATTTGGGTCACAATCTTCTTTATTCGCGTGGTCACAATGTAACTTTTACATTATGTCCTTTAAATTATTAGAGTTTTCCCAATAGTTTCTTGAATCAGACATCCTCATAAGTTCATTAAAACCAATTGCTTTGGACTTTTGAAAGTGATATTTATGGTTTTGAATCTAGTTTGCAAATTTAGCACGATTACAAATAGTACTTGACTCGTTATCAAATTGTTTTTATATGTCGTGTGATAGTTTTCCGAAGAAAACTTTTTAAAAAATTGACAGACAAATTCGTTATAGACCCTTAATATGGATGTTATGAATCGTTAGTTGAAATGCATTTATTATCGATTAGGCTATTTTTTGTCCGTTATGTTTTTACATTATTCAGATATCTTTATCTCTATTGGGTGAAGAGAAGTCGTGAATTTTTTTATCTTTAAATTTTTTAAAAACTGGTCCATAGTAGTGGTGGATATGAGTGTTTTCACAAAATCAGCACTTCTATGCGCATGAAAATCTAGAGAAGTAAAGTTGTGGACAATAGAGGTCTTTTGGGTCCTATCTATATATAGGAGACAATAGCCATTTGGCTAAATAATTGATATTTTACTTTCTCAATTATATTATTGATTGTGAGTGAATAAATCATATTTTCGTCAAAATTACCGACAGAATAGGAATTTAACTGATTGTATTATGTTCTTTAGTTGATATTTAAATTACTGATTTGATCTACTATCACTAGATTATATATTACAATTATCCACTCCGAACATAATTTTTATGACGATCAATGACACTAACTATTCGATTGGCTAAAAATTCTATTATCAATGACACCTTCAAAATCAGTGTTCATGGTTGCCCTCTTTTTTCCGTTGTCCGACTTCGTGGATCATACTAATGTATGTAGTCTCATCTTCAAGTAGTCATTCCCATCATTAATTCACCTTTAAAATCAACTTGTAAAGATAGTGTTCAAAACTTCGACCTTATTGGGTTGACTGTCTTCCGTTGTCAATTATCAACCTTCCCTAAGTTCCGCAATGGGTACTTAAAAGACAAAAACTATTTCTACCAAATAATAGTCCATAACTTTCTATTCAAGCAGTTTATATACCTACAAACGATTTGACCGACCCTGCTCTTGCTATGACGTTTGTACATTTAGATGTTATTACTGTACTATCGAAAGTATTAGTTGCCAAGGGATCTATCCAGCGAAGTAAATTAGAGGGACACAGGGGAGTGACATGGACTTCATCACCATACTCTATGGGTCTGTTACTAGTTATGAATATGGACAGTTGATGATTGATGAAAACCACAATCAATGCACATAGAGAGGGCTCTAAAGTCAAAATAGTGACACACCACATTTCAATTGGTTTCATAAAATCCCAACTTTTTTTCTGTTTTTAAGAAACGGTTTGGATTTGTATTAATTACACTGGATTGAATAGCAAGTTGACTAGCAGTGTCGTGGCCGGTCCGTCAACGATCATGCCATAACCAGACTTACTGTAAGGTTGTGCTAGCATCGACTCTAAAGATTGTGTCTATAGATCGGTGATAATATTTTAAAATAAATTTAGAATTCTTTCAGTTTAAATTCTAAAAAAGACATAGACTCGACATTACCTAAAATAAGGTAAGACCAACCAACATTATTAGATAAAATATTTGTGCATGCATCTGTTAGATTGTAAATGATTGGTTATGATGATGATAGTCATGTTGTTACAAGTTCAGTTCAGGGGCCAAGTTTTCATCATTTCAATAACTACAACGGCCATAATCGTGGTTCTCTTCGACATTATTTTACTTACGAGAACAATCACATGGGAGAAAATAATATTATATCTTTTATATATACATGTGAAAATTTTAATGATATTATAATTGTTGAACTCCGTTTAACGGGCAACGATGTTTTTCATTTCATGTCCAATGTTGAGAAAAACGATTTTTTTGTAATAAATTGTTTTGGATACGAAGTTTACTACTTCACTAACATTAGTATGATCTACGTATCTTTCTTGCTCTGTGCTTGTGTTAAGAAGAAGAGACTAAATTCAATAAATAATAATCACAAAAATCGATAACTAGTTTGAATTTAGAATATGTTAAACTAACCTCACAACTAGATCGGCTCGTATGACAAGAAAAATTGAATACAGGTGAGAAAGCAATCGGATTATTTTGAACAATTAGAGATTTTGTACGATTTAAAATAACTTCATAACTAATTGGTTCACGCTTAAAATTGACAGATTCACATGTCACAATGTATGTGCCCATTCTCACCCTCAAGTTATCTTTATTTATTTAATTTCGATTGGACCTGTGACGATCTATCATTTTCGAATAGATGTTTGAGAATGATTTCTAAAACGATTATTGTACTTGATATGGAATTGGAATAGATATTTTCTAAATAAATCTAGCTTCATCTTTAGAATTCTTGATTTGTTTGCGTATTATCTCGAAACATTGAACATAAAACTTATTAATCACAAAAGTTAAAGGGATAGAATCCCTAAAACATGTCCTTAATCATAATTCGACACATTAACTAATTGAATTAGTGGAATCCACAGCTAGTCTGGTGCTTTACATCAATCAAAAGGAACAACGCACATGGCCTTCAGCCCTATAATTGGGGCCCAAATTAATAAAAAATTAGTTTGACAGTTTCAATAAAGTGAATGATCCAGTTAGCAGAAACTGTACAAATTTGGAATGTGGGTTCCACACAGCATGAATTCAATTGCAAAGACGAGGATGATTGGTTGTAAATTTTGTCTCGTCGGAATAAGCTTCGTGGCACCTCCGATTGCCTGAAAAGGGCCGGAAAACGGGAGAACAATTATGCTAGTAGTACATTCTTGGCTATTGATTGAAAAATGTAATTTTAAAATCAATGTGCAAAAAGCTATCACTTGATCAAATTTATATTAGAATTAGTATTGTAAAAGAAAGATGAATAAAGTTAATTGTGCATTCTTTGTTAACAACGAGTTTTATAATTAATTTCAAAAACAGTTTTGTTAAATAAATGGATTTGATGTTTGACAAGTCATGTGTTGTAAACGAAGCAGTAAACAAAATTATGCAAGTAACATGACTCAAGAAAGATATAAAGCAGTAAAGCTACTTGCATTTACTGTCTACGCATGCAAGGGTAGAGTCATAAAATGATGTTAGGCTAAAAAAATTCTAAATGACCTCACACCACAAGAAATCGAGTTTAGGAGACTAAGCTCATGACATTTTAAGACAAATAGTATGTGACACTCAATGAAGTAAAAGAAATCTAGATGACCAATAAAAAACTAATAAATTACCAACGAGTACTATTCTCAAGGACTTTGACGACACGTCTTTCCAAACAATTGAAAACTTTAGCCGAAATATGCCATCAATAATACACTACTCTACGTAATTGTTCTCGAAATACTGGTAGGTATGGGCATCCATCTTTTATACCACCATATTCCATAGTGAGTGAGGAACCCCATCCAAAGTGAGCAAAATCGACCAAAGATTCTGAGGGTCTAAAGAAATTAGATTTAACTCGCGTCCATGTTTGGCACAACTTCAATAGTATAGTTATAATTAGATTAATTTAAATTATTTTATAGACAATATCAAATCTAGAGCAAGTTACTTATTTTGATAATATCATTTTGTTCATGGTATAACTAAGTAAATATTTTCTTGTAAGTATGAATAAGCAATATATCA
>CAIGRB010073939.1:0-17308 GCA_903798255.1 Fraxinus quadrangulata | reverse complement strand
AAAACACTTGAGCTCCATTCATTTAACCTTGTACTCATCATTTACTAAGAAGATAAGATTTCACTTGTAAAACTCTTTTGAATCAAGGGTTATATTGAGGTCCCGTAAATCTCAATAAGTGTGGGTCGTGTTGAGGTTTCGAAAAGCTTAACATTGTAAAATGATCGGCACTCCTTGATTGTAAGTCATCGGAAGCGTTGTAAAGGATTGGATTGCATCATAAGTCAATCAACATAGTGATAAATGTCTTGCTCATGCCGGAGAGCTTGGTAACGGGGGACGTAGATCATTGCATTGGATCGAACCTCCATAACTATATTGTTTACACTTTCTATCCCTTTTACTTAACGCTTTCACTTTGTACAAATTACATTGTCTCACTTATTTATATATTTGTTTTTAGCTGTATTTTTTTAGTTGCTCACCTATTATAGTAAAACTTGTGTTATTAGCGAAAAAGTTTTAATAACCAATTCACACCCTCTTGGTTAGCCACTCTTGTGCTTTCAATCACTTCCTTCTTTTCTAGCCCCAATGGTTTGAACTACTTCTGATGCCTTCGTCTCACCCACTAGTTCTTTAAGATAAGGAAAATCCCTACCATCTTCAATCCAACAATCTCTAACATAAAGTATTGGGTTAGTTACCTCCAAACATGCTCGCTTAAAGGGCCACTCACTAACCAGCGATCATACCAAATGGATGTCGGCCCTTCTTTAATCCTCCATTTTGAATTCTCATATACCTCAAGTAGAACCTTTACGATTGATTTCCACAAACTGGATCCTTTATTATTAGAGTTCAGTAAAAGATTTCCACTATTTACATATTTGGCACGGAGAAAACTAGACCACAAACTATTTGTAGTCATAAGACGCCATGCAAGTTTCATATGGATAGATCTTTGAATTGCAGCAAATTCACGTACACCAAATCCATCCTCTGTAATTGGCATGCATATTGTAGACCAAGCACGCCATTTCTTGTTCTATTTACCATTACTCTCACCCCAAAAGAATGTGGATAATAAAGAGTTCATTTTATTGAGAACTGTCTTCGGCACATTAACCACAGCCAATAAATGTGTCGCCATACAAGACAAGACATGACATGACAGATTAAAATAAGACGACCACCTTGATGAAGTAGCCTCATTTTCCAACTTGCTATCTTGGTGCGAATTTTGGCAACCAAAGTCTCCAAATGTCTAGCCGTAAGACGACCAAAGTAATAGGAACTCCTAAATAAACCACAGGAAAAGGCCCCTCATTAAAACCAGTTAACAGAAGCAAACCTCTCTTCCTTGTATAGCTGATCATTTCAGAAAAGAAAATAGTGGATTTCTCAATATTTATCAATTGTCCCGACCATTTTTCATAAGTATTCAGAGTCTTCATGAGCAATTTCATAGATTTTCTACCTCCATTTGTAAATATTACCACATCATCTGCATATAATAGATGTGAAACTAAAGGGGCCCCAACAGGGTGATAGAACCTCCCAATTCTGCCATCCTCAAACCTTTTACGTAAAAGACATGATAAAACCTCTTCCATAATGATGAACAAATAAGGAGACAAAGGGTCACCTTGACGGAGCCCTCTACTTGATTTGAAGAAACCTTTATAGGTCCCATTCATCATTATTGAAAACCAAGGAGTGGTAACACACTCAGCCACCAAATCACAAAACCTTTTAGAGAAACCAAACACTTCAAGCACACGGAGTAAGAACCTCCAATCTACTCTATAATAAGCCTTTGCCATGTAGATTTTTAGCATAACATTGCTACCTCTGATTTTCTTGTTCAAAGAGTGGACCATTTCCCAAGTAAGGGTGATATTCTCAAAAATACTTCTCCCTAGGATAAATGCACCGTGTTCAGGAGAGACAATCTTTGGGAACAACCATGTCATTTGCTTGACAATGATTTTCGAAAAAACTTTGTAAGCCACATAACATAGACTAATAGGTCTAAACTTATCAAAGCTCCTAGGTTTATCCACTTTCGGAATTAAGACAATGAATGAAGATGTGAAAATCTGGGTAGAGAGCTAAGCCTAAAAAATTATCTAGCTGCCTCCACCACGTCAGCCCACGTCAGCCTTCACTAAATCCCAACAAGATGTATAAAAGCCAGCTCCAAATCCATCAGCCCCGGGGCTACTCTTTTACCATAATTATAAAAAGAAAAGGGACTATATATATAATATGACTTATGCTGACTGTGCAGAAGGCAGCGTTCAGAAGTAGTGTCAGAAGATGATTTGGAGAAAAATGATGAGATGAAAAAATTGACCGTGTTTTAAACGACAAATAATAAATTATCATGTGACATTATGTAAATTTTTATGTCAACGTTGATATGAATGTAGCAATTCATATAATAAATATAATAAATGGTATAATAAAGACAATTTAAGTATACATAAATTGGAAAATCTGGGACTTCATCTGACTTGGTCTTCCTAGCTTAGAATAAACAGTCCCCTTGTCCTCCCCTATCAATATCAATATCAATATCAATACATCTGTGTATATATCTCTGTATCTATATATTAAATCCGCTTTAAGTGCTATCTTTATTGTGTTCTCTCAGCTGACGACTTTCCTATTTCTGTTTTTGTTATAGCGTGTTCTTATGAAAAACTTAGTACTACACCGCTTTTTTTTTTTTTTTTGTTTGTTTGTTTGTTTGCAAGTTGAAACACTTTCTTTCAGCACCATTCGTTGTTTTCCCAGAAGAAAATGATCTTTGTTTCTTTTTCTTTTCTTGATACTTTCTCTTCCACCAAGTGTTTTCTGTTTTCTCTTTCTGCAGTAAAAAATGGAATTTTATTTTTACAAAACAAATGTTTCGGGTTGACAGTTGAATGGCACTGGCAGTAATTCTGGTGTTTGAGGGCTTGGATTGTTGTATTGTATAAAATGTGTACATAAAAGGGTGATTCTATGATAAAAGACACCCTCAAGAGACTCTGTTGCTGTAATGGATGATCTTATGGAGTTTTCTGGTGTTTCGATCACAGAAATTCCTTGTAAGTTAATGCTTATTTTGTATTTTCATTTTAAGTTTTTATGGGAATTTTTTGGTTAACAGATAAGAGTAATGATAGATTATTTTATCCCTTGCTCTATTTTCTCATTAAAATCTTGGTGATGAAGTTGTAAAATGACTGTAGTTAAAATAGTTTCTTTCCCTGATTCGATTCTGTTTTCCCTTGTGTTATTATTATCCTTCATCATCTTTAAAATTAGATAATACATAAATTTGAATATCTCCTTAAATTTGGTAATTTGGTTGCTCAAATGCTTAAGCCTTAACCTATACTCAAGGTCTAACAATCTGGGATTCTCATTTTTGCACATAGCCTGAACTTCTTCCCCATGCCAGATTGTTGACATTACAAGATGCCTACTATGGATGGAGAACAAATGGGAGCTGCGCGCGCGATTGATGATATGCTTCTGCAAGTTCACGTGGTCGAGGGAGGGCAAGCTAAAAAAGGCTCGAACTATAGAATTTAAGTATTTGTATCAAACATGATCTTGCTGCAATTATTTTTCCGGTTTTTTGGGAAAAAAGTTCAGGATTCAAGTGTTATATTACAGTGCTAAGTTTGATAGAATTGTCTAATACTATTACAGGGTAATTGGACAATCCGCCTTCTCTAAAAACCATCAATGAATGTTCCCGGATTCTTGTCATCAATGGAAAAATTCTGTGGAATCAGTTGGGAGTTGTCAGGTTTGCGAGGTATTGTATCTTATAACACTATTTCTTTATAAATCTAAGTTTAAAAGTCGTGCAGATAATTTTTTGTAAGCTTATTTAATAATTATGAATTTCATTTTACAGAATTATTCTGAGTTCTATTGCCAGTTCGCTACTGGGAAATTATTGGAATTCAAGTGATGCATCAGCTGGAACAATCGAGAAGAGCTGAAGAGTGGTCCCAAAGGCAGCAGAACAGAATGATGCAGAGGCACATGATGAAAGATTCCATTCGGTTATTCTGTTGAAATGTGAATTGAAGTATGCAATAGTCTTTTGACACTTGTATAGGTTTGTTAGGATTTAGTGTATATATATATGTAATCTGATCTCACTTTATGTAATTAAGAAATCATCAGGAAGTTTTCAATCAATTATTCTTCAATTATTTTTTGTTCTTCTTCCTTTTATTCTTCCTGTCATCACACAGCTTCATCAGCTGATTAAGGCATAGATATACATAGTTTTTGTTCCAAATTCTTATATGGTATCAGAGCTATGATGGCTGAAAGCAATAGTGATAACACTAATACAAATCAAAATCAAACACTTCCTCAAAACTCAAATATAAACTCGAATCCAGGATCCCATGATCCATCTCTTCCTAACAGCCCGTACTACATTGGAGCTAATGAAAATTCAGGAGCATTATTAGTCACTCAAATGCTAGACTCTACTAATTATCATTCTTGGGCAAGATCTATGAGGAGAGCTCTAAGAATTAAGAACAAGCTGGGCTTCATTGATGGAAGCATCTGTGAGCCAACTGGAGTAGAGGACGTATTGATAGAGCATTGGCTTCGTTGCAACGACATAGTCATCACCTGGTTACAAAACACAATGTCAGTAGACATTAAGGCCAGTACCCTGTATGCAGAAACGGCCCATCAACTGTGGTTGGAGTTGGAACAGCGTCTTGCTCAACAAAATGCCCCTAGAATATATGAAGTCAAGCAAGGTATTGTGACACTGAAGCAAGGACAAGATACGGTTAGTACTTATTTTTCAAAGTTAAAGACATTACTGGATGAATTGATGAACTATGAGGCTATTCCCAACTGCACTTGTGGAGGATTGAAGATTATGGTGGACAATCAGGAAAGAGATTGGGTAATGAGGTTTCTTATGGGGGCTGAATGATTCCTACGAAGGCATCAAGGCACAGATCTTGTTGATTAAGCCGTTTCCAAAGTTGAATGAAGTATACTCTATAATTCAACAAGAAGAAAAGAGAAGGGAAATTTCTGTTGATTTACCAGCAATAGAAGGAATGGCTCTAATGACAAGGAGATTTCAAAGGGAGGAGGAGAAAGGAATTCAAGGATCACAGAGGAGATATTACTGCACTTTCTGCAAGATCCCTGGCCATTCATTGGATAGATGTTTCAAGGCAAACAAGGACAAGCCAAGCTGCACACATTGCAAAATGCCAGGACACACCATGAATGATTGTTACAAAATTAAAGGATATCCACCAGGCCACAGGCTTCATGGAAGGGCACTGGCCAATTCCATCACCACAAATCCTAGCACCTATTCTCAGGAACCTACACAGGAGCAGATTGGTGACAAGAGCCAAGTCAGTTTAACTCAAGAGCAATATGCTCAACTGATGACCTTGCTGAAGTCACAAACAAATGAATCTCATGCACTTACTTCAAAACTCATAGATACATCCAAAATTTCTGGTACTTGTGAGAATTTTTCAGCTTACAGCACAAAGGATAAAGCCAAACTTATTTCACCTTGGGTTGTGGATACTGGGGCTACAGATCATATGATCTGTTCAGCTTCATTCTTCACAACTGTCAAGTCCCAAATTACCCAATCTGTTACTCTACCTAATGGTGACATAACAAAGGCCACTTATGTGGGAAATGTTAGACTCACAAATGACTTAGTGCTTTATGATGTGCTATGTGTGCCATCATTTTCTTTTAACTTGATTTCTGCCAGAAAACTTGCACAGGCTTCTAACTGTTGTCTCATATTTACCTCTGATCTTTGTTATATGCAGGACCTTTCAACTTGGAGGACGATTGGTCTGGGTGAAGTGAGGCAAGGATTGTATCATTTGGTACAAAGGGAGGTCTCCCCTACAAGCTTGATTGATGATCTACCAAAATTTGCTAACAAGTCTGTTTCTAGTGTTTTCAGTCAGTCTTCTTTTGATATATGGCACTACAGATTAGGCCACCCTTCAGATTCTAGACTACACCTTACAAATCTGCCACATGATTCTATAGGAAAGAACACAAAAGTGCCCTGTACCATCTGTCCCTTAGCAAAATTGCACAAGTTACCTTTCAATATTAGTCAAAGTAAAGCAGAAAAATACTTTGATCTGATTCACTGTGATTTATGGGGGCCTTGTACTAATGTTGCTTATGATGGATCAAAGTATTTTCTTACCATTGTGGATGATTATAGCCGTTGCACTTGGGTTTACCTGTTAAAGTTAAAGTCTGATGCCAGCATTGCTTTGCAAACATTTTATACTATGATTGAAACTCAATTTCAATCTAGAATTAAAGTCATCAGATCTGATAATGGTGGGGAGTTTAATTTGAAACAATTTTATTTTGAAAAGGGAATAATACATCAAACAACTTGTGTAGAAACTCCCCAGCAGAATGCTATTGTAGAGAGGAAACACCAACACATTTTAAATGTAGCAAGAGCATTGAGATTTCAGAGTGGATTACCTATGGTGTATTGGAATGATTGTATTCTCACAGCAGTTTTTCTGATAAACAGGACACCAACCCCCACTCTAAGTAACAAAACACCATTTGAAGTCCTTTTTAAAGGTAAACCTGATTATTTCAGTCTTAGAGTGTTTGGCTGCTTAGCCTTTGCTACAACACTTGCACACAATAGACATAAGTTTGATTCTAGAGCAAGAAAATGTGTGTTCTTGGGATACCCTTTTGGGACCAAAGGTTACAAGTTACTAGACTTGGAAACCAACAAGACTTTCCTGTCAAGAAATGTGGTATTTCATGAACACATATTTCCTTTCAAAAGACTCAGTGCCAAGGCTGATAATCATCTATCAAATCCCAATCATAAGTTGCCAAGCCCCACTGACCTGGTATTCTCTCAGCCAAGTAGTCTTAATCCAAACTATTTTGATAATCTTGAAGTGCAATCACAACTTGAACCAGAACAAAGTCAGAATATAGAACCATTGGAAACAAGTGAGTCTCCTGTTGTTTTTGAGTCTCAACCTGATATTCGAAGTCCTCATATGCCACGAAGGTCAGACAGAAATAGGAAAGCACCAGCTCATCTGCAGGACTTCATTTGCCAGCAAGCCTCCTCACTCACCCATTCTCAAGTATCCAATAAGTTAAAAGGTACTGCAGCATCAGGTTCTTTCTTTCCCTTATCTGCAACACTATCATATCACAGAGTTTCTGATCAGCACAAAGCCTTTGCCTCATCTATACTTACACAACCAGAACCCAATACTTACCAAGAAGCTATCAAAGATGCTAAATGGTGTGAAGCAATGCAGGCTGAGATAAATGCCCTTGAGTTAAACCAGACTTGGACTGTAACAGATCTGCCACCTGGGAAGGAACCTATAGGGTGTAGATGGGTTTTCAAAGTGAAATTCAATGCTGATGGGACAGTAGAGAGGTACAAAGCAAGGTTGGTAGCAAAAGGATACACACAGCAAGAAGGAATTGACTACCATGAGACATTCTCACCTGTAGCAAAGCTGGTAACGGTTAGAACACTACTTGCAGTAGCAGCATCAAAGAATTGGTACCTGCACCAGTTTGACGTAAATAATGCATTCCTACATGGAGATTTAGAAGAAGAAGTCTATATGAAGATGCCTCCTGGTTATAGTATTGAGGGAGCTTTGAAGGTTTGCAAGCTTAACAAGAGCCTATATGGTTTGAGGCAAGCATCCAGACAATGGTACTCAAAGTTATCTGTTTTCATCATTGATCAAGGATTTCATCAGTCAAAAGCTGATTACAGCTTATTCACAAAATGTATAGGAGATTCTTTTACGGCGATATTGGTGTATGTGGATGATATAATAATGGCTGGGAATGATATGGAAGTCATGAACACACTTAAAGTCTCACTTGATGACAAATTTAAAATTAAGGACCTAGGGAGTTTGAAGTATTTCCTTGGGATAGAGGTGGCTCGATCAGCAAAAGGAATTCAAATCTGCCAGAGGAAATATGCATTAGACATCTTGGCAGATTCAGGAACAATTGGAGCCACACCAACCAGGATACCACTTGATCAGAACATCAGGTTGTCAAAAGACAGTGGGGAGATACTTTCTAATCCTGCATTGTACAGAAGATTGGTAGGGAGGTTGCTCTATTTAGCAATCACCAGACCTGATATATCCTATTCGGTGAATCTGCTAAGTCAATATATGCAAATGCCTAGAGTGCCACACTTGAATGCTGCACATAAAGTGCTTAGATACATCAAACGGTCACCAGGTCAAGGTTTGTTGTTTCCTTCATCCTCTGATCTACAAATTAGAGCCTATAGTGATTCTGATTGGGGAGCATGTCCAGACTCTCGAAAGTCAATAACAGGATATTGTGTGTTTATTGGTTCATCTTTAGTATCTTGGAGATCCAAGAAGCAGAACACAATTTCGAGATCCTCAGCAGAGGCGGAATACAGGGCAATGGCATCAGTTTGTTGTGAATTAACATGGCTAAAGTATGTTCTTGATGATCTGCAGGTACATCATTCACAACCAGCTGAATTGTATTGTGATAATCAGGCTGCTTTGCACATAGCTGCTAATCCGGTGTTTCACGAAAGAACGAAACACATTGAGCTGGACTGCCATTTAGTACGTGAGAAAGTACAGGAAGGGAGTGTTATTACAAAACATGTTCGAACAGATTCTCAAGTTGCGGACATATTCACCAAGTCACTTGGTTCTAATGCTTTCTATTCACATTTGTCCAAGATGGGAGTAGAAAGCATCTACTCTCCACCTTGAAGGGGGGTATTGGAATTCAAGTGATGCATCAGCTGGAACAATCGAGAAGAGCTGAAGAGTGGTCCCAAAGGCAGCAGAACAGAATGATGCAGAGGCACATGATGAAAGATTCCATTCGGTTATTCTGTTGAAATGTGAATTGAAGTATGCAATAGTCTTTTGACACTTGTATAGGTTTGTTAGGATTTAGTGTATATATATATGTAATCTGATCTCACTTTATGTAATTAAGAAATCATCAGGAAGTTTTCAATCAATTATTCTTCAATTATTTTTTGTTCTTCTTCCTTTTATTCTACCTGTCATCACACAGCTTCATCAGCTGATTAAGGCAAAGATATACATAGTTATTGCTCCAAATTCTTATAAAAGGTGCTAACTTGATTTCATATTTTTCCCGTCAGTTTATATAATTTGGAAAAGTATTTAGCTTATGCATCGAAAGACATGGTTTAAGTTTGTTAGTTAAGGTACTAATCCTTGTCGAATATAATCCAATTAAATTTGCAGACGGTTGCAGTAATATCAGTAGAACCATTTGGTGTGGTGCACTTTGGGTCCATTCGGAAGGTTAGTTCCGGCATCAAATATCCTATCCCATCCCTACTTGAGAAAATAAGATGCTTTTGTGCAGAGTGTCTTTTTATTGACAGCATAGATTCTTCACTGCAGATTCCTGAAACAAAGGAATTTGTCGATCAAGTAACAGAATCTTTTAGAGGAATGGCTAAAGGTCAAAGTACCATTATATCGGAAAATGGAACTTCATCGTCAGATAGCAAGATTTTTGGTACAAGTAGGCCGTTCACTAGATTGGCATCACATGGGAGTTCTTCTATTCACGATATTCACCATGGTGCGGAATATGCAAATTTGGCGGATGCAAGTCATTCGTCAGTAATTCTCCCGCATTCCTTTCCTTTTGCTTCAGACCACCAGTTCATGAATACCATTGATTCTACATATTCTCTTTCCGAGGATGAGATTCAATTGCAGCAGTTGCTTCTAAAGTCTGCTACTTGCATTGATTTCTCCACTCAAGCACCTAGCAGTGTAAGAAGAAATTCTGTGTTTACTTCATCTTGGCATGATTTGCCATATGAACTGAGGAACAACGCGTTTTTCACAAGAACAAGCAGTTTCATTTCATTGCACTCTTATCCATTCTCTGAAGATTCGTCAAATAATCAAAATTCTAAAATGTTACTCCATTCAATTGATGGCCAAGGTCAGAGATCATTTAATTTTTCCACATTTGAGGAGTTGTTCCCGACAAGTGATTTTACAATGGCTCTCTAAAACGTCCCCTGTGGATGACCTTTCTCATTGGTTTTCTTCTCTGCCAGATGAAAGCATTACTTCATCTGCTATGAAACTCTGTAATAGCCTATCACATGCCGCAGAATTAGTTCCAGTAGCCAATTTGAATGGACACAACTCCTCTACGAACATGTCAGAAAATTGTCCAACCAATTCATTACAAAGTTCAATTAAAGATGCATTTTATTGTATTGGAAAAGAGAAATGTACTGAAATGTCTGGCATTGATGAGCTGTTTTACAGTTTTAAAGAGGATCCTGTGTGTAAAAGGCCAGAAGATCATAATGAAGACCCGAAGGCAGTTGTGAATAGCAATAACTTGGAATGCACCTCAGAGCAATGTATTGGATCCAATGTCAGGACAAATAACAACGGGTTCTCTAAATTAGGACTTGATCATCATCTTTTTGATGGCATCCCTAGTTGCTTTTCATCAGTTTCCATATCGGAATTTGATGATCAAGTATCATCCAATGCTGAAAGAAGAAAAATTGAGAATTACTCGCAGAGCCAGCACCAAGTGAAATTTCAAGGTTTTCCTACCTTTGGTGGGCAAATGAAACCTCTTAAACCTGTATTTCCCTGCAAAACAGTTATCCTTGAACCAAATAATGGTACCTGCACAAAAGAAGCTGGTTCGTTGATTGGTGATAGCTCTAGCATGAATACTGGAAACTCTTGTTCGCCAATGAAGAATGAAGAATGTGTACAGACTGTGAAGAAGAAGGCCAAACCAGGTACTCGTCCCAGGCCAAAATATCGTCAAATGATCCAAGATCGTCTTGCAGAATTGAGGGAACTCATTCCCAATGGTGACAAGGTAAGTAAATTATTATTTTTCTTTAGAAAAAGAGACAAAATTGAGATGGAATGTGCCTTTTCTATTTGAGAAAAGCCTTTTGAATATGAAAGAATCGATCATCCAAAAATGAGTTGAGACATAAATATTTTTTCTTGAAATCATGCCCCATATATTAGTTTTTGACTGGCAATTGGCTGATTCAACAGATGAGCATTGATCGTTTGTTGGAACGAACTATTAGATACTTGACTTTCATGCAGAGTCTCACCAGACGAAGTGTTAAACTTACTGATAAGTCAAAGGTAAAATGTTAGGTTATTTTTACTGCATTACCATGATTATTTGAATGGATATGCTGTTGAATTGTTTCAAATGTTCACCAACTTGGGTGAAATAATTCAT
This sequence comes from Fraxinus quadrangulata, assembly GCA_903798255.1. NCBI lineage: Eukaryota > Viridiplantae > Streptophyta > Magnoliopsida > Lamiales > Oleaceae > Fraxinus > Fraxinus quadrangulata. The sequence continues at coordinate 6,010 of CAIGRB010073939.1, read as the reverse complement.
CTCAGAATGATAACTCGAGCAGTAGTAGTGGTGGCGTTACGTTGGCATGTGAAGTTGGTGATCAGACTATGGTTTGTCCTCTGGTAGTTGAGGACCTTAGTACCCCTGGCCAAATGCTTATAGAGGTAAGTGAAAAATAACGCATTCATATTTGCATACACACAACAACACATCTTTATAACATTCATTTCAACCACTTGAACTCCACATTTGCTTTTTGCTGCAGATCCTCTTTGCAGAACAGGGTTGCTTTTTGGAGATTGCTAAAATAATTCGAGGTTTTGGCTTGATCATCTTGAAGGGAGTGATGGAAATTCGTGAAACTAAGATATGGGCACATTTTATAGTCGAGGTTGAGGTAAACACTGAACTAATGAACGAAAGAAACAAATAAGATCTCTGAACTTGTGTTTCTTTTAGTTGTTTCTATCAGTTGACAGAAGTTTGATATGTCTTGTAGGGAAACCGCCATGTCACATGCCTTGAAATATTTCCATCTCTTGTACCACTTTTGCAAATAATGAGCCCAAGTGAAGCGAATGCAAGTGATGGGTATGTTAGTATTACCAAGTCAGGGGCTTTTCTATCAGAGAATAATCAGCCTGTTGTTTCACTTCCTGTTAACTTGGCTGGCACTTTCCAATATGCAAGCTAGCTATGAATGATCGAAATGACTGCAATTTTTAGCACTCGAGAAGTTTGAATTTTCGAGTTCAAGAACAAATTGTCAAGGGAAGAGTATTTCTGCAACAATGAATCTCTTTGCAATTCCTAGTGGTTCACTCTCAGATGACAACAGTTATGAATGATAACCAGTAAACAGTAATGCTTAGTTTTCGTAACTAGTGCTCGATCTAGATGTTTTGATATTGGATAAACTGTTGTGGTAAGTAAATATATGCTATTGGCATGATTTTGTTTGGTTATGTGGCTTTTGAGGAATAGTAGTAAAACGAGAAATTAAGCAGTTACAGATTAGCCTTCTGATTCGGATAGTTCTTTCCTTTTTTGGGAATTCTTGTTTTTCTGTGTATACAGTAGTGAAAATCGTTCTGAAATGCATTCTTTGGTATTCATCGTGTGAGGACTTCTTCTTATTATATTCTTCTTCTTGCTAATTAGTTAAGCACTTGTAATTAATATGAAATAACTAGTTGTTAACCACCCATGGAGAACTGCAATAAAGATTTTCGATATTACAGTGTAAATTTGAAGATCAAAGGGTTTCCTTGCTGCTGTTTGGATGCTTTGGTTTTATATCTTGTATTGAAAAACATAAGGAGTAAAGAAACTGTTGTGAAATATACTTGACTATTCAGCATGTGATGAAGACGTGGTTGAAAAAGTTAAAAGAGGAAAATTGAAGACCAATTGTTAAAACTGCTTTTGATAGTTGAATATTAAGTGACTTTACTAATCACCTAATATCTGCTTAAACAAATTAGAAACCTTACTATTGGGTTTTCTTGATTAAATAGGAACCTTAAAAGGGGCCCATTCATGCCCTAATTTTGCCTTAGCCAACCAATCAGATGAATTTTTGTAAGTGAACAAATCCAAGAAGTGGACTTTCCACTTTTCAATATGAACACAGAAAAAGTAAGATCCACTTCGTACAAATAAAATGCCGAATAAATCACAAAGTTCTTAGAGTTAAATATTTCATCAATTACCAAACTTATATCATGGTCGTGGTTTACTCATTAGACTTCGAAGTGTTTCATAGTGCTCATTAAACTTTTTCCGTTTTCACTCTATCCATCACCTTCAAAAATTTGTTACCTTATTCGTTGATATGACTAATGGATAGTTAAAAATCATTACTCAATCAAACCAATGATTTATTACTTATCCAACTTGGTCACAGTTTACTCATTAAACTTCAAAATGCTTCCCAATAATCATTCATCTTCAAGATGTTTGACTCCATCCATTATTTGTCAGAAATTTTTTCTCTTTATTGCAAATTTATTGAACGAAAATCCCACGTAGCAAGTTACAATAGTTAAAAAATTACAACTCAACCAAACTATCAATTCACCAAAACCACCATACGTGAAACGCAACTTTCACGGTCCCACGAACTTCTTTAAGTCCCAATAAAGAGTCCCCAATTTCAATCCTAAAAAGTTTTAACTCCTAATTCACTCATCTCATCCACATACAGCTAAATTGCATAATAAGATAAAGTCGATTGTTGAGAAGGATGCAAGAAACTATTACTTATAAAGTTCTATTCCCTAATTGTACCATCTGTTCAACGTCTCTAATTCCAATCTTTCATTTCTGCAGGCTTTTGTCCAACTATTTGAGGGATGAAATATTATCGAAATCTGATGATTGGTGTACAACTGGAATACCTTCTGGGCTGTATTTGTGTTTATCGTTCCTCGTTCATTAATTTGGCCAAAGTTCAATGACATACGTTCCTCAAATAGTTGAACACATGCCTTCAAAAATGAAAGATTAGAATTAGAGAAATATCAAGCAGATGATATAATTGGAGGATAAGGCTTTGTAATTAGTAGCTTTTCACGTCCTTCTCAACAATCGGTTCCGTCTCAATACACAATTTAGTTGTACTTAGGTGAGATGAGCGAATTGAGAGTTAGGGTTTTCTACGAGTGAAATTGGGAACGCATTATTGGGGCTTAAAGAATAAGTTTATGGGTCGTAGAAATCGCGTTTTATATATGGTGATTTTGGTGAGTTGATGGTTTGGCTGAATTGAAATTTTTTTAATGATCGTAACTTGTCAAGTGAGATTTTCGTGAGATATGTTAACAACGATGGGAACGAAATCTAGGTGGATGATGGGGTGCAACATTTCAAAAATGAGTGATGATTGAGAATTATTTTAAAGTTTGATGAGCAAATCGTGACCAAGTATAAGTTGGATGAGCGATGAAATATTGGTTTGGCTTGTTGTAATTTTTTAAATGCTGTAACTTGTCACGTGAAATTTCTGTTATCCACGTCAATGAATCAAGCAACGGATTTTTGAGAATGATGGGTGGAGTGAAAAAGAGCAAAGTTTAGTGAGCAAAGTTTAATGAGTAAATCACCCTTTAAAATTTATCCTTACCGTCCGTTGATTTGTAAGTATGATTTATGGTTATTTCAGCAACATTTTAGTGAAAAGATTGTTTAATCTTGTGTAAATCATTAAAAAGGTAAATTTTGCCTCATTATTTTTCCTGTCAAGCATTGGCTGTGGCTAAAGACTAACGTTTAAAAGGCCCTATTGGGATCAGATTGAGTCGACTGACATGATACATAGACTGATATCAGTATCCTTAAGAGAACTGTCAACATACTTGATTCTTCTATCGTCCATGAATCACACAATTAAGATACTTATCTTAATCTGCAATGCTTTTCTCATTGTTATCCTGCAGGAAACAGATAATAGAGGAATCCACTTGCCTGAGAGCAAAATCTATAGAAATTGCCTACTCACATTCAATTGTGCTGAGCAATACAGCTAAATATTTTGGATTCGGTGACAGAATAATATATGTTTCTGTCATCCTTTATCATTTGCTCTGGTGGATATCAGCATCAAATGGTTAGCACTGCAATCTCTTCCCGCCCCTGAAAAAGAGTCAAAGCATTGATTTTGGCCTCAATACAAAGGGCAATCCAGTGATTTACCTGCATAAATAGATCCCAATGGATTGGAAATATTGTATTCTTCTTTTCCCTGGGAAGCAATGTCAGCAGCACTGTTTATTAAATGAAGGGAAAAAAATTCCTTCATAGATGAAGTGTTAGCAGTCAGTAGTCACTACTTAATCCACATTTCATGCTATGGAAGCAGTACCATAAAAATGGGGCATTAACCCGCTACTTCGCCTTTAATCTCCCTGTGCTATTTGTCTCTTTTTTCGTTTTGTGAAGTTAGACAAATCATAAATACATAATCTTTGTATCCTCTCTCCGTATTATAATAAAATCTTCATTCTCTACAAATTATTTTATTTTTGTGTTCTTGTGATCAATTATTTCATATTGCACTTAATCTCTTATTTTATCACAACAAACTGGTATTAGAGCATTCCAATTTTCGTAACACTTTAAAATTGGAGCATTAAGCTGCAACTTTGCTTATTTCGTACATGTTCCATTAATAACTAAAGCATTTGTATTCATCATAACTAAATGAATCTTACTGATACAGGTTCTTATGATCATAGGCAAACACCTTGCCAGAAAAAGTAAGTTCAAGCTCATGAGCTTGCGACAAGCATCATCCAAACTAGACGTTTCACTTGATGAAATGAACTGTGAGCTACAGAGTTATATGAAATACTTTACAGGTTTGATTAGAGGCCAAATCTTAAGCAGTAGTTAAACAATCTGCCTGTGCTGGAAGTGATGCCGTTAATCATTATTAATTGAAATTGCTGGCCAATCTAGCAGAATTCAGATTTAGGGCCGGGCCTGAGAGGAGGCCCAAGAGGCCCCCAGCCTCAGGCCCAGATTTTTTAGGGGCCCAATTTTTTGTCCTCTTTTTTTTTTTTTTTTTTTTTTAAATTAACTACAAGTAAGGTGGGTGGCGCAATTTCCACTTTTTTTTTTNCCCAAACCTTAACCTGGATATCCCATTCCATCCCCCTCTGTCGTGGTATGTTTCTCCCACGGTTCTACTCGTCTGTCTCTCGAAATACCAGCCCTCAATTGATTGATAAAGCGTCAATTGTTGGGAATCTTCTTCTTCTTCATTGCTCCGAGGTAGGCTATATAAGCTTTGACTCTTTTAGATTTTTTTTTTCTTCCCGATTATTTTTATTGCTACCAGTTTTGCTATTTCCAGAAAGTTCTATTGGGAATTTCATTAGACTGCATCTGGCTGAAATTTGTGGGAGTTTTGTGGTGGAGGGAAGAAGACTGAAACTTGGGTGTTGGGCGAATTTATATTTAGGAAGAGCATGATCCGTTATAATTCATATTTTTGTTGATAGTTACTATCCTATTTCGATTTTAAGTTAGGATTACTAGGTTAGGCTGCATTTCTAGTGGAAGATCATATATGAGACTTCGTTAAATGTTGGAACTTTTAATTAGTAAATGGCAAAATACAACCTTTGAATCAGTGAGTTTGCATTTGTAGTGGAAAATCAGGTTTTTTAGACTAGCTTTAAATGAGGGAGCTTTTAATTAGTAAATGGCAAAGTACAACCTTTGAATAATGAGACTAGAATGCTTAATTCTTGTTGACTGACATATTATACTCCATTGTTAATTTAAGATTGATAGGCTATACTGCAATTATAGAGTGGAATATCAGGTTATTTCGATGTACACTTACTTTTGTTGTGGCTGGATGTGTTCAGTTGGTTGATTTTGAAGCAAAGATGAGCCAACTCATATCTTTAGGATTTCAATAAATCTGTTACATTTCTCATCTCAAAAGGATATTATTGTGTTTCTATATATGATTAATTATTATCTTTTTCTGTAATTTATAAAGGGTTATTATTTATTGCTTTTGTTTTATTTGAATACAAATTGTGTGTACATTTGCAGTTTTGAATACTTCTTTAAGATTTTTAAGGCGACTTGTTTGGGAAGTATATTACACATTTGATACCGACTCTATTACACGTTTGAAGTTGACGGCTTGAACTCACTTTACATTTTTGGGAAGTATATTCACGTTCATCACAGATTCACAATCATTAATAAATATTAGCTGCCTACATTAACATTGTCTGCTGTCTCTTACATTTTAGAACTTAGAATTCTTAAATCCTGTGCCTGCATTGACCTCCTTTTATCAATTGGTTGAATAAGAGACCTATGCCTCTTTTTGTGTTACCAAAGTAACTGGAATTAGCTCGAGTTTTTGATATGTGCAAGTTGATTACAATGGTTGGATTCCTTCTGCCCCCAGCACGCTTGTGCTTCCTTCTGCCAACAGCTTTCTGGCTGTTGGATGGATTCCTATGGACAAATAGCTTTCTGCTCCAGCTTCCTTCTAAAATGCGTGTTAGTGCTTGTGCTTATC
>CAIGRB010073937.1:122423-147346 GCA_903798255.1 Fraxinus quadrangulata | reverse complement strand
ACACTACCACCAGCACAGCCACCATCCACCAACTGAAAACACAACCCAAAAACAAGCCAACAAAAGGTCCAAAATGGAATAAAAATAGAAAAAGCCCAAAAAACAATGTCATGTATTCCATTCCTTCTCTCTTCTCCTCTCTGCAACCAATCTCCGACTTATCTCAATGAAGGCAAAACTGAGCTTTCTCAAAATGGATAAGACCCGGCCACATTAGTTTGGCGGGATATTTCGGGTCTTGACCCTACCAATTTCACAGAGCCAGATCAATGGCGGAAGAAATGGTTCGATGAAAATTCCAATTCCAGAAGCAGTGGCAGGCGGTGTAATTTTCATTTATTGCGGTGTCAGAAAAGAGAGAAGAAAGAGAGTTTTGGCCTACCTCGGCTCAGCTCGTTAAGCATCCTTTGGCTTTGGTTGCATCGGTTCCTAAAGATGCGTCTCTTTTTGTCGCCGGCGCAATTGCTGGGGCCGCCGTTAAAACCAGCACCGCGCCGCTCAACCGTATCAAGCTCCTTATGCAGGTTTTTTTCCAGCTTATTTTAGTAATTCAGCAATTTTTGCAGTTATTGGTATAATTTCACCCTAATTTTATAGTAGTACAATGTTACTACTTCCTGGCTCTATCTATCTATCGTTCGATTTGTATTGTAGGAAATTTTCGTCTGATTCATCAGTATTTTTCTTTTATTTCTAATTTTATGAGTAGTAAAGATGTTAATCTTTCGTATTTGTCTTTACTAATAAGGTTGGTTTCCCTTGTTGGGAAATAAAACGGATATATATATGATACGATATGAAGTACATGATCATAAATAAATAACAAGATAAAAAGCAAACAATTAATTGGTAGAGCAACGGAGTATTTTATTCAACTGACTAATATAGAGAAAAAAAAATACAATAACTGTACCTACATAATTATTCTATATTTTACTAATACAAAACTTTTGAAAAGAATATAGTATTTATAAGGGTACATGTAAAACCATAGAAATGCCACAAAGATGAAAATTAGATAAAAAATTATATGGAATAAAGAAAATAATATTTTCTCAATAAAAACACGTGGAAAGAAAAAAAAAATATTTTCTAAAAAATTCAACCTAATTTGGGTCAAAAACAAAACAATCTCCATTTTGACACAAATTTTGATGCAACGAGCAAAACTTCAAAATTTCTCCTCCTAGAAAAATAAATCAGACTGCAACGAAAAATTCAATCTCTTAAACAAGAACAAAACTTTCTCCAATTCAAAAATACTCTCCTTCCGCAGTATCATACATGAACCCTAACACCGGGTTCTCCAAAACTCATAAAGAATTAGAAATTAGCAAACAATGTCGAAGCACACCTTGTAACAGAATCAACTATCAATGCTTTTATGGAACACATTCACTAGTTTCAACACCTTCAAAAACGTTAGAAGCATATGCAACCGAATCTGCATCCATTTACCTATCTCCAATAGATTTTTTCCTAGCAATTGAATACAATAGAACCGCAGGTAACGTAGCAAAACGGAATTACCCATATCCTCCAAACTCGACTGAGTAGTATTCTTCAATATGGATCCCGAACCAAATCCCAAAGGTATAGTACTAAATTGAATCTCCACCACGGTATTAAATATGTACTGATTTTTCTGCACAAATTCTGCTTGACCTTGCAAGATGTATAACTGGAACCTCTTCCGCCCCTCTAATACAACACAAACACCCTTTCAAACCCTTAAAACTCCACATCCTTCAGAGAACGTGTACTCTTGAATCAAGAGTACTCGACGAAATGAGATTTTTCTTCAAGTCTGGAATATGTCGAATGTGATCAAGTGATCTACATGTTCAATTCACTAGCTTCAATTTGACTTTGCCAATACCAGCTACCCGACAAAGTTCGTTGTTATCTATGACAACGACACCTTGTTTCACCGTTTTATATGTTTCAAATAAATCCCGCACATGTAGAACTCACAAGCTGTATCCAAAATCCACTCCTTGTTAGGTTTGGATTCCATGTTAGAAATCGTCAAAACATCACTATCACTCAAATAGTTCTCGGCTATGTTGTTCTCGTCTGAAGTATTTGATTGTTTCCCATGATTTACAATCAAATTACCTTTATTCTGCAATTTGTCGCAATCTCTCTTAATGAGTCATTTCTTCTTGTAATAATAACAAACCTAATTACTGAAATTTGACCTTGACTTACTCCTTCTCCGATCACTATGAACAACAAGGCCTTCTTTATTTCTAGCCACATATCCAACCAAATGCTTCATCTTCTTTTTTGAAAATAAGGCATCATACGCATTTTCAATGGTGAAAGTATCACAGTTATACAAGATCGTGTCTCTAAACGAAGCGTGCAGCGAACACAAAATGATTAAAGCCAAATCTTTTTCATCACACGTTACCTCTAAAGTTTTCAAATCAGCGACGTTTTCCTTGAACATAGCTAGATGATCTTCCAAAGATCCATCTTCTGCTATGTAATGAGAAAATAACCTCTGCTTCAAATATAATTTGGTTGTCAAACTTTCAGTTATGCACAATTGTTCCAACTTCAACCACAATGCAGTTGCCGTTTTTCCTTCAAAACGTCCTGAAAAATATTATTAGAGAGATAAAATGTATCTGTGAAAGTATTTTCCGATTCATCCACTGTTTCTCCTCCGTCGTCTAAGTTGTGAGCATTTTTTCAAATCCCAACAACGCATCATTCAAATCCATCTGTGCGAGAACTGTTCGCATCTTCACTTGCCACAACGAGAATCTTGTATTGTAATACAAGAGTGGAATTTCATATTTCATGACTGCCATCAATAACAAAAAATTCGAATAAATCACAATCAATAACTCTGATATTACTTGTTGGGAAATAAAACTGATCGAGGTAATATAAATGATACGATATGAAATATATGATTGCAAACAAACAACAAAATAAAAGGCAAAAAATTAATTGGCTGATGAATGGAGTATTTTATTCAATCGACTAATATGGAGAAAACAAGTACAATAACTATACTTACACGATTATCTATATTTCAATAATACAAAACTTGTAAAAAGAGTAGTATTTATAAAGGTGCATGCCAAATCCTAGAAATACCACGAAAATGGAAACAAGATCAAAAATCACGTGGAATAAAGAAAACAATATTTTCCAAATAAAAACACGTAAAAAGAAGGAAAAATGTTTTCTCAAAAATCCAACCTACTCAACAAAAGTTTGGAACACACAACAGTTTCACATTACGATAAATAGGATTTTTACTTTTTCTTTTGCATATAATCTTGTCTTGTAAAAGTGGTAATGCATATTGTACATGATTTATTCTGGTCATTACCTTCGGGTATTTTTTAATCATTTGGACACTATTTTTTTTTGATTGGAAATCAGGTTGGTGCAAGTGTTCATTTTCCATGCTTTCACGTGTCTGTGTGTGTCTACAAGTTTCATCATAATATAAGAAAGCTGTACGTTCTTATTTGACTACTAAATGAGGCTATAGTTTCTTTTAGAAGGGGCAAAATAAGGCAAGAATATGGCTTCATAAGAGGCGTTGCTTATTCTTCTCTCATTTTACATTGCATTGTAGACTCATGGGCTTAGAGCTGGGCAAGAAGGTGCAAAGAAAGCAATAGGATTTATTAAGGTCTCCATGATGTCTTTCTTGCCAATTGTCTTAGTTGTTTGCTTGCAAATGTTCTTCATGCACTTTCATTGACACTGCTAAGTAACTGCATATTGAACGTAGAACCAAAGGATGTGCAGACTGCATTCACTGCTAATACATTTAAGGATATTCTTCTATTCCACCATGCTCACTCATTATTTATCTCCAAATGGCTTGAAAAGCCATTACTGTCCTGTTTTGCCCTTTTAGATTTACCGTAGTAGGTCATTTCTTGATGACTTTCAGTAAGATTCATGCTTTACTTTAGAGACTACATAGCTAATCTATTTACCTTCAATAAAAAAAAGAAAAAAGAAAAGAAACTTTTTATATTCTATTCATTCTTTAAGGGTGACCATCTACACTTAGCCAATGAATGTTGACTGTGCCATGCAATAAGCTGAAGTGTGATAAAATTGATATTATCTGCAAAATACTAATGGATAAAAGATTTACCATCCACGCATACAAATTTTTGCCGTTGCATTTCCATTTCTAGATAAGTAGAAAAACAGAAAACCAGTGCTTGGGTGAATAATGCGAAGGGAAATTGCAAGAAAGAGAAGATGCAAGCTACCCGATTTGAGGAACCTCTGAAGCTAAAGCTTTCGTGCATAGCCAGAGTAAACAAGATGAAAAATACTTATTGGCTATACGCGGTCTTGAGACTAAAATTGTGCTAGCTTATGGTTTCAATATATAGACTAGTTATCACTGTATTTAACTGAAATAAGTTCTAGTGTCCTTTAATCACGAAATTAAACTCACTTACTCACTGAGCTGGAGAAGATCTATAAGTTTGGAATCGACTGGTGCTGACCTGCAATGGCTTGACTCATCATGTAACTCCTTAAGAAAGCACAATGTTTGTATGTATGTACTGCATATGCTCAAAACTGACTGCTTATATCTGTCATATTTCTTTTCCTGATTGTAATACGAGTGATCTGTTAGATTAGTTCATCATTTCTGAAGAGTCTTTTTCGTAGTTTATAACAGGTGCTGATGCATTTGCATTTGCCTTTTTGCATGGGAAGCTTGAGCATTATTTCATTGTCCGAGTGTCCAGTAATTCCCTATTATCTTTCTTCATGCATCTTCTTTTTCTTCTTGGACATATTTTTAGACTTCGTGGTTACTGATAGGTAATTTGACATTGCATTCTTTTTGTACTTCATCATCAGCCATTCTTGCGTTGATGTACTTTTACTCAATCCACAGTTCACAAAATGCTGCTTCTATATTTTTCACTATATATTGTACAATGATTCCATATCCTTAACCTTTCGAATTTGTTTAGGCCTTCACATTAATTGGGAAGGAAGAAGGAATTAAGGGATACTGGAAAGGAAATCTTCCCCAGTCCTTTTGTCTCCTTTTGTCGAATAAAAGCTTCTTTCTGTAGTCATTCAATGATTCTAGATGTTAAATATTTCGTTGAGCTGAAACTGTTGATAATTTTTGTTCCTTTTCCCCCTTTAATACTCTAGGTGATACGAATCATACCTTATAGCGCCGTGCAGCTTTTTGCCTATGAAACATACAAGGTGATGGTGAAACTATCTTCTGTAAGAAGTATGGCATGATATGAAATTTGCATTTATATGACAAATTGCTATTTCATTTTCCAGAAACTTTTCGAGGTAAGGACGGGGATCTTTCTGTAATTGGAAGATTAGCAGCAGGTGCTTGTGCGGCATGACCTCAACTTTTGTAAGTTACAAAGGAAATAGAGAGACTAAAAACTAGGTCTTGTTAGATTACTCAAGAGTCTGTGACCTCCATGCTAATGTGTTTTTCATTGTGAATTTTCTTGGTGTGAGTTTTTCAATTAGTACTAAGTACTTAAGTGGTGCTAGAGGCCCATGGGAACTTCTTGCGAACACAGAGCAAAAAATTTGATGTCTAAAGTGTCATTCAGGATCACTCCATTTCTCTCTTAGAACAAACACGCCCAAAAACCAAGTTTATTTACTTTCATCAAATGTTTATATCTTCTGATATTTTGTCTTTGTAGGTTACATATCCTCTAGATGTCCTTAGGTTAAGGTTGGCTGTTGAACCTGGATATAAAACAATGTCAGAGGTAAAGCTATTTGATTTGTTATAATTCGTAGCACAAGGGCTTTTCACATTTGATGATGAGTTCTATGCATTCTTCTCAGGTGGCCTTGAACTTATTGAGAGAGGAAGTAGTTACGTCGTTTTATAATGGTTTAGGACCTTCTCTTATTGGAATCACTCCTTATATTGCAGTCAATTTTTGCTTTTTTTGACTTATGAGATCACTAATTAGGTTTGAATAAGAGAACGTAGCCAACCATGCTCTAAGTCGAAAATATCTCTAACTCTGAATCTGTTCTGAATGCCAGGGTGAAGAAGGCTCTGCCTGAGAAATATCAAAATAGGACGGAAACATCCATGGCAACAGCCTTGATCTCAGCCACAATAGCCACACTCACATGCTATCCTCTGGACACGGTTAGGCGACAAATGCAAATGAGGGGTAGTCCTTACAAGACAATTTTGGATGCCATTCCGGGTAATATAATACTAAGCCCATCAACCATTTTATCAATTTCTCAGAGAAGAACAGGAAGAAGTCGAAAATGGTAAACTAAAAGCTATAGATACAAGGTATGAAAATAGACAAGTACACAATTCAATTTAAGGGTAATTGAGCAGTGACTGAAAGATATCTCATAAGTGGGAAAATTTACTTAAACACGAGCACCTGCGCAAGTTTACACAATACTATAATAACAAACACTCTTACACGGCATCATTGTTACTTGCGTCAGATCAGCACAAAGGCTGTCGGATATAATACTATTACAGTTTTGCCATTCCACCTAAGTCTTGTTAGTTGTATATGGTCGCAGATTATTAGAATGTGATGTAATTAAATGAAATTGCAATCTCTGAGTTTCCAGCTAGAAGTTGCTAATCATTCAATAAATAATTGGATTTAGGTATTGTGTCTCGTGATGGCTTGCTGGGATTGTACAGTGGTTTGTGTCGAATGCATTAAAAACTCTTACCAAACGGCAGGTGTATTGTTCGCTATGAAAGTGTAAACCGCAAGTGCATAGGTCGATTTCAAGTAATAAAGTGGGCTTTTTGAGTCCGGATTATCAATCCCTCAAAGAATGTTTACTTTCGATTACACAATTTTAGTCAATTTAATTTTAACAATAAAAAAGAAACATAGTTAAAAATTATGATTTTGAAATGAGAAAATAACTAAGAACTATACGAAAATAACAAAATATAAAAATCTTGAAAATTTCAAAGGAAAACGTGATTGGGATTCATGATTTGATTTAATCGTCTCCTGCAAGACAATTAATAAATTACCCGTTTATGATATTAGACTAGATTTTTTAATTTTAGTTAATTATCTCTCTTGAGCGAAATTAATCATAATTAATTGGTTTAACTTTTTATATCTGTATGTCGATTAAAATTAAATGACTGTATTAAATATTTGTGAAAATTGCTTAATGGGTCATCTAAGATTATGGGTATATCTATATCCCCTACAAGAATCTAGGGTTTTTACTATTTGGTCAAAAATGTATAATATTCTCTAGAATGATGTATTAATCACTAAATATAATCATTTATTGGTCATATAAATAAAAATGTAAGAAATACAATAATAGATATATATATGAAAATAAATATTTTGATATTAAAAAGCAAATATGAAAATTAATTGAAGTTAGATTAACTTCAAACATAAATCCCAAAAATAGATATTTAGCCCATTTTGTACAAATGATATATATATATATACACACACACACATTGCAAGTAAAAAATAATAATGAAAAAAAATACATGATTAAAGATACAACTCCTTTTTTTTGGATATTTGAAGATAATGTCTTGAATTTGGTTTTCCCAAAATATTTCTCCATCTTCCTTGAGGTATTCCCCTTGTGATTTTCCCCAAAATATCAAGAAAATGAAAAGAAAAGAAAAAATGAAGAAGAAACCCCAAATGCCAAGGTTTGTAAAACCATTTAAAACGGACCTCGAGTCTTGAACTGGCGACTAGGCGCTAGTAAGTGTCGCCTAGGCGCCCAAATTCTGTCCGATATTCAGCATCTTGGCACCACAATTTCGTCCTCTTTTTGCAGCTCAAGTCCCTAGGTAATTGCATGTTAGTTCCCTCTACTTTGATCTTGTACAATTTGATTATCATATTTTGACTTTCATTTCAATCATGTCCTTCAAAAAATTACAAACCCAGGTCCTCGAACTTTCTACCCTCTGTACTTTGGTCAACAATTCATAATTTTGTACGCTTTTGATTCACTTTCACTTCCTTTTGCCTTGTTTTCTTTCCATTTGGAGTTTATGACCTATAAAAGCTAAAATCACTCACTTGTGAGTCGATATCCGCTCTTTTCATCAACATAAGGCTTACAACCTTCGACTCGGTCAAGCGTCTGGTTGCAGCTAGTGAGAAAGAACTTCAAAAAATCATGTTGTGAATAAGGTTGTAAGCCTTATTCACAACATAAGGCTTACAACCTTCGACTCAGTCAAGCATCTGGTTGCAGCTAGTGAGAAAGAACTTCAAAAAGTCATGGAGGAGAATCGTAAGAAACAAGATCAAACTACTGATTGCACTATCTAGATTATCATTTCCACAATATTATTATTTAATTTATCACACATTTTTGCAATCCTCACTTGTATTTATTTTGTATGAAATGTGGGAGTGAGTTCTTATTAGTCATCCCAGGGCTTAGCTTTAAATTTTGTAAAATAGTATGGTGTAGTGGAAGAGTGATTAGTTCGATTCATCGTTGTGGATCTTTACATATGCACTCTAAAACATATAAAGATTAATATAAAAGAGCATTATACGAAATAATATGTTTGTATTTTCTTTTTGCCATTCCTATAAATATGCAAAAGAATAACTTCACCACGTTTGATATAAAACAGTATTACATTAAACGATAGATAAGATTTAACGTCTTTTTATTTTTAATTACGTTCAATGCCATCTATAAAACAGTATAAAATATGCTTGCTCTATGTCTAACTTCACCCTTTAATTAATCATACTTGAACTCCTAATCTTGATGGTAAGATTTCATATGAATTGCTTTAATAAAACCTTGCATAATCATCTTTGTGGGTAGTGGTGGCGAAAGAGCGTGTCAACTGGAGTGGCTTGTGGCTCGACTCGAAAAATAAGATTTGACCCGAGTCCGAGGGCAGCTTACGAACCGCATGAGCATAAATACGGGTCGGCCTGTATTTGGACTCGTATGGCCCATCTTGCATAATTAATTTTGATGACATTCTAGGTACTATACTTTTTCATCAATTTTATGTTTCTCAGAGTAGAACCGGAAGAAGTCGAAAATGGTAAACTTAAAGCTATAGATACAAGGTATGAAAATAGACAAGTGCATAATTCAGTTTAAAGGTAATTGAGCAGTGACTGAAAGATATCTCATAAGTAGGAAAATTTACTTAAACACGAGCACCTGCACAAGTTTACACAATACAGTAATAACAAACACTCTTACATCAGATCAGCACAATGGCAGTCGGAGATAATAATACTATTACAGTTTTGCCATTCCATCTAAGTCTTGTTAGTTGTACATTGTCACATATGATTAGAATGTGATGTAATTAAATGAAATTGCAATCTCTGATTTTCCAGCTAGAAGTTGCTAATCATTCAATAAACAATGTGATTTAGGTATTGTGGCTCGTAATGGCTGGCTGGTTTTTGTTGAGATTGTCCCACATCAGTTGTGGAAGGGTTGGTGGTCAGTTTATAAGTGTGAGAGAAAGCCTCACCTCTTGATCTAGCTTTTGGGGTTGAGAAAGTCCAAAACCACAATAATGCACGGGAGATACATGTTTGCTCCCACTCAGGGCCCGATATGTGAGGGGGAAATTGTTGAGGTTGTCCAACATCGGTTTTGGGGTTAAGAAAGCCCAAAACCACAATAATCCACGGGAGATACGAGTTTGCTCCCACTCAGGGCCGATGTGTGAGGGGAAAATTGTTGAGGTTGTCCAACATCGATTGTGGTCCAACACTTGTTTTGGGGTTGAGAAAGCCCAAAACCACAATAATCCATGGGAGATACGGGTTTGCTCCCACTCAAGGCCCAATGTGAGAGGAGAAAATTGTTGAGGTTGTCCAACGTCGATTGTGGAAATGGCTGGTTATCAGTTTATAAGTGTGAGGGAAAGTCTCACCTCTTGAGGTAACTTTCGGGGTTGAGAAGGCTCAAGACCCCCAACGGGATTGTCCAGGGATTTTGTGCCGAATNAAATGAGGGGTAGTCCTTACAAGACAATTTTGGATGCCATTCCGGGTAATATAATACTAAGCCCATCAACCATTTTATCAATTTCTCAGAGAAGAACAGGAAGAAGTCGAAAATGGTAAACTAAAAGCTATAGATACAAGGTATGAAAATAGACAAGTACACAATTCAATTTAAGGGTAATTGAGCAGTGACTGAAAGATATCTCATAAGTGGGAAAATTTACTTAAACACGAGCACCTGCGCAAGTTTACACAATACTATAATAACAAACACTCTTACACGGCATCATTGTTACTTGCGTCAGATCAGCACAAAGGCTGTCGGATTTAATACTATTACAGTTTTGCCTTTCCACCTAAGTCTTGTTTGTTGTATATGGTCGCAGATCATTAGAATGTGATGTAATTAAATGAAATTGCAATCTCTGAGTTTCCAGCTAGAAGTTGCTAACCGCAATTTTTGGTTATTACACTACATTATGAACACACCACAAATAAAAAACATTTTGATAAATAAACTTACAAATACAACCTAACCCAATTAAAACAGGGAAAAAATAAAGTACACCTCATACATGCATTTCTCAATATTACCCATAGGCTGTCTTTCACAAGTGGTAGGCTCAATAACTATTGAGTAAGGTATGCTTTTTTAAATTAAATGACAAATTTGAAAAATTAAGCAGCATGCACCAATCTCCATGAAAGTAAGGCAATCATGATTATTCATTTTTATGGAATTACTCATCACACCAACAAATAACACTTTTAACGCTAATTCATGAATCATGATTATTATGCCATTTGATAAATGTCAAATCAGAGATGGACAACATCGACAAGGAACACATATTTATTTTTCTTTTCTTTTCTATTTTTATATAGTGTCATAGGGATAGGGATCCGTGCAGGTTCCTACGGTAATTAATAATTTCAGAATAAAGCTAAAGTGCCATCTCCTTTTGGCATAAGAGCACGCAATTTGACCTTGAAAATGAAGAAAATATAAAATTTTAAAGTTTCTCTTGTAATTTGAAATTAAAGAAGAAGAATAGGGTTAGAAGTCCATTTTCAATTTGGGTAAATATATTACCACGACATTATAAACACATCACAAATAAAATACATTTTGATAAATACACTTACAAATACAATCTAATCCAATTAAAACGGGATAAAAATAAAGTACACCTCATACATGCCTTTCTCAATATTACCCTTTTCATTTAATCTCACTCCCCATAAGATATCTTTCCTCCTCCAAAAGATCGTTTGGCAATACCTCAAAGAAATATATATATATATAATTTTTTTTTCGACAACTCATTTGCTCCCTATTCAATTCCACCCTTCTTTTTACTGATCTGTAATCATTTTCTACCCACATTGACATTCTTATAACACATACTACCCCAATTAGAAAATATGCCCACTACAACTATTTCATGAACCCATTCCAACATTATCTTCTTCGAGAAGCTCAATCGACCCCGCACCTTCATCCTAAACAATTCAACAGAAAGCAGTTTAACTTGCGAATGAAGGAAACTGCATGGAAATTTCCAAATACATATGTTCTACATCATGAAATTCACGTACCATGAATTATTCAATATTTATATGGAGCATTACACGACATGGCATTCACTAGAAATGCCTAAAGTTCCACTATAACATTTTGGTCAATATCTTGGAATTCTCAAACCTCAGACACTTTCAACCATGGCGGACGGAGAAGCCTCAGTGCTAAGCTCGATTTCTCCCGTCGGCCCATTATGATTATTTGCAGGAGCTTCTAATTCTTCATTCAAGTGGGTCCTTCTCCCACACCATTGAAACAGCTTACGGAGGCCTAGTACCGTCAGTATTGCGACAGTCCCAAGAGTGATTTTACCTGAGAGAGAGATATGGATGACTGGTTGTTGATCGTTCAAGTCCATGACTCTGTAAATCAGGAATTATATATAGACAAAAAATCAAACGAAGTATAACTCAACTTGTTAATTATAATCAATCGTTAATTGTAGATCGTGAATTCATTATCACTTAAGAAAAGGCTAAACACAACTCATGCATGATAACCAAGAAGAAGCCACAAATCATCAAAATTTATATAAATTTTCAATGACTAGGTATATCGAATCAAGTATCGCTTCCAAGATAATATTTTCTCCGCTGAAATAAATTAGCATGAGTATGGACAGGATATGTGAGGGGAGAAAAGGTAATTATAAGATCATGAAAATAGGAGGCTGAGCTTGCTTGCCTGAATGTCGAGGAAAAGCACTACAAAATTATGAGGAAAAAAAATGAAAAGAAAATAAAGGGAACATGAAGAAGAAAAAAGTGAAAAACCCAGCCCCTCAAAATCAACTGCCGGCGACCACCACCCCCAACCCTAAAGCAGTGGCGGCGCCATCACCAGCCCTACCTTCTCCGCCGCGTTGCTTCATGGAGGTGTGCTCAGGATATGTGAGGGGAGAAATTTAATTATAAGATCATAAAACTAGGAGGAACGAGCTTGCTTACCTGAATGTCGAGGAAAAGCACTACAACCCTCTGGTTAGAAAGGTGGACTACAAAAGATGATGATAAATGTGGAACAAAAGATGATTATAAATGTGGAACAAAAGATGATAATAAGATGGACTACCAATGTCAACAGAAGAAGATTAAAAAATGTAACATGCGAGGAATTGCTTTTCTAATTTTTAATTTTACAAAATACTATGAAGATGTTCGGTTGGTTTGGTAGGTTCAACAAGAATTTTCAAAAACAAAATTAAACATATAATAAGAAAACTCAACAAATCAACAAATCTCTGCCTTCGTCACCACCGTAGCAATAAATTCCAGACGCAACTCGACTTTGGATTCGATTACTTCATCTTCTATATATTGCTTCTGGTTTTTATTGTTCAGTCTATTCTGCCGTTTCATTTTTTTTGTTCGATCTTCAAAGAGATCGAACCCAAAATAAAGTGAAGTCATGTTTTCGGAAGCTGTCAATTTGGAATAATAAAAATAGTGTTAATATTAATCATTTCTAAAATTATCTAGAATTTGGTCTTTCTTCGGACGATTTCTTCCTGGAATTTGGTCTTTCTTCTGACGATTTCTTCTTGATGGGGGCATTACAATTTCATTTCCTTTAGTTAGCTTTGTTTGTGACTAACTGGAGAAAAGGTTAATTATATAATATGCAAAACATGGGGTTTTGTCAAGAGCGCTGTTATGAAGAGTGCCAACAGTTTTGTTCTGTATGTATTTTTTCTCATTTTCTAAAATCTTCACTATCATTTGATTGTTTATAATTCGAAAAAGAAAATTACTAAACATAGAATAAAAATTTTGGGCTTTATGTATTTGTTTCAGCTGTTATTCCACTCTAAGCTACACCATCTGCATTTCTTTAGACCTGGAATATAACAACCTTTGTTCTGTTTTCCCCTTCGATGAGCAATAGTTACAATAATGTTTTTCTGGTAGGGCATGAAATATCTTAAACCTATTTAACTATCAAGTTCTTTTATATCTCCCATGACTGGATATGGCCTCCATGAGACATGAATTCTTTTACCCTGTTTGTGATTGTCCCTCTCTATCTCTTTCTTATAATTTTTACTTCCAATTGTTTCTTTTCATTGTGCAACCTTTTTTCCCTGATGATAGCCAGTGTAGTTTTCTTTCCTTTTAAGTTTATATGCTTTAACATTCTTTCTATTCTCCACTACACAATAGATAAAATGATGTCTGGACAAAGAAGCCGTAGAGAGTTTCTTACAGTTACCTAAGAGTGAAATTAATGAAAGGATGAATGCCATTTGCTGGGAAAAAATGCGGTGGAGTTGTAAACGGATGTCATAAAAAAAGCATTTGCAGAACTGATGTAGCCTTAACCTATTCCATTCTATATTTTCCTCTATCGTCTGCCTCCCTTGCCTCGAATAACTACAAAATATGTTGAAATTTCATAAGATTGAGGCATTTCTTAATCATATTATCATCAAAAATTGAGGTGAAAATCAATGTTTAGAACAAAAAGAAAACTGCAAAAGAAGACCTTACTACAAAGTTGTCAGCTTTGGAATCATAGTAAACTTCAACATCATAACGTGAAATCATAAATCAATATGTGCATTCTGTACCTTAAAAAGATCAAAAAAATTCAAGGCTCATGTTTGGCACACAGTACTAACTAGAATTAAAGAGTCAAACAATCATACACAATCGAGAAAATTACATCGCGATTATGAACATAATTGAATTTTCTCGTTTAGAACTTCTCGACTTGCTATCTCCCACCTCCACCTTTGATCTATTCAAAAAAAGATTATAAATAAAACATGAAAAGCTCTTAAATGGGCTTTTGTGCATTGCAGGATCACCAATTATTCTTGAATCAATTTGGCGTTGACATTATGTATAGGAAGCATCATCGACTAGTCTTTCCTAGTTTTGATTCATATGCTTCTTCCTTGAATGATCTCTTTTACATTTCTCTCTCAAATTCTTACACTCTCCTGCCATACTACACAGTCTGGTAGGCAAAAGAT
The DNA here is from genome assembly GCA_903798255.1 of Fraxinus quadrangulata. Taxonomy (NCBI): domain Eukaryota; kingdom Viridiplantae; phylum Streptophyta; class Magnoliopsida; order Lamiales; family Oleaceae; genus Fraxinus; species Fraxinus quadrangulata. Next base: position 132,792 of record CAIGRB010073937.1, on the reverse strand, counting down.
TTTCGAGAATGCATATTGATATTCATTACGTAAACAAATCAAATTTCTACCTCCTCAAAAGACAAATTAAAAATTGCAGTCATTGCTTTATATGAAGGAAAACATCACATATAGACATAGAAGCAAAGAAAACCTTGATGTCTAAGAAAAAGGGTTCTAAAGGTCAAAACATTGGTCCCTTGAATGGTTGTTCGCAATAGTTATTGTTCGGGTCGAGGCTATTCACGGCGGTAGTTGTTCTTCTGCAGTGGTAACGAGCGAAATGAGAGAAAAATTACATACTACCAGATTAGATGAAGAAGATACGGAAGAATAGAAGGAGACGGCGAAGGATTTTGGAGTGGTGGCGTTCCAAAATGGGAAGAGACCGTAGTAGCATTGGATGTTGAAGGAGGGTAATTTAGGTAATTTATCGATTTGGATTTAATATATTTGTTTTAAATTTTTTTTATTTTGATCAAAGGCTAAAAATGCATAGTGTATTATGAAAGAGATTGTTTGACCCAATTTCCACTTGAGAAAATGAGAAATTACGTTTTCTAGTAATGTTGAATAAGGATATATTAGGCAGTTTATAAATTATGATTTAAAATATTATTCTAGGCTAAAATCTCAAAGTGTAATATGAAATAGGCTATTTGACACAATTACCACTAATAATAAAATGGAGTAAAGACTATTTTATCAAACATTATTGAATGTAGGCTATTTTACCAAAGAACATGGTAGATTAGGCTTTTTAAGCAAATTCCCCAAACCATATAAAACCTTAATTTACAACCCATCTTTACGCAGTGAAAATTCAAAATTCACATCGAATCTTTCCTTTCCCCTCACAAAGTAGACATGCATCTTCCAACCTCCCTACATCATAAAACCCCTTAAGTATTGAAACATAAGTGATCAGATGTACATAAATTTAACCTTCTCCGCCACCAATGTTCTAAAAAACGAAACACAGATTTGGGCAAGTTTCAAAAGGAGTTTATATTTCTTTCTACTGACATCCAGTCAAACAAACAATAAGAGAATTGGCAAAATTTTAAAAACTACAGTATCCACTTAATTAAAGTTTCAAGAGCAGTAAATAGCCAAGGAGTTTGAAAAAAAGTTCTTTTAATTTTTTTCCAGAATTTGTGCTTTCTGTTGAATTTTTTAGGATGGAGGTGTGAGGTCGATTGAGAAAGGCATGTATGAGGTGTGCTTTTATTTTTATTTTTTTCCCTGTTTTTATTGAATTAGATTGTATTTGTAAGTGTATTTATCAAATTGTGTTTTATTCATGGTGTGTTTATAATGTGGTGCAATAACTAAAAATTGTGAAAAAATAATTAGAATTTCAATTAAAATCTTAAATTAAAGTCTTATGTGAACCTTATCTTTCTAAATTAGAAAAAGTCCAAGTGCACAAAATCAAGATTTTAATTTAAGTCAAAATTAATAAATAATTTTAGCCATATATTTCATGAGATTCACAACTTTTCAACTACATATTTGGTCTTTTTGTTGTGGTTATACTATTTTTCTTTGCCAATTGTGAAAGGCGCGTTCCATTTTCTAATAAGTTGGTATCAGTTCAGCGTCTCTTGAACATCGCATAAAATGATTGAAAGAGAAAAACAGTAGTATTGAAATAAATTGAAATAAAGAAATTAAATAAAATTTAAAAATTATGTTCGAATTAGTGTTTAGGTAAATGAACTTAAACTCAAATACAGTCTCTGCATCAGTATCAAAAACTTTTTGCAAAAATATTTTAGTTTAAAGTACTGCAAGTGCACGGTTCATTAACAAGTAGTAAAATGAGTTTTTTAGTTTAAGTATCGTACCCACAGAAATTATGCTGGTTAAAGTTTAAATTAACTTAACCTTAATCGAAACAATAAAAATTGTGATTTTTTTCTAAAACTAAATTGTAATTAAATAATTTACTTATGAATTCAAGATCCAACTTAACTAAAATCAATACAAAATTATAATGAATGCAAGTTTGATGAAAATATAATGATGAAAAAAATACTGGGATCCCGAATTCCCTTATATCAAATTTTCTTTAATTCTGAACTTTTGAATTTGATAACACGAATCAATTATTTTATTGTGTATGTGCGTGTGCCGTCTCGTGCGTGTGTCTAATTCTCTGTTTTTAATCTCTTTTATGTGTCTTCCCTTTTCAACTAGGTTTAACTTTTGAACGAAGGAAACTGCATGGAAATTTCTTGGGCCCCCAAATAATTGACCATTTATTGGCCTTTCACGTACGCACCAAGCAACTCCTTTTGTGTAACGAGGATTAAAATTAAATTTTTTTAATAATTTTAATAAAAATTAATAAAATATATGATCAAAAATTGTAAATTTCATAATATATAATTAAAATTAATTATTAATTTTGATTTAAATTAAAATCTTGTCAGGATGTGTCCTTGTCATATTAGTAAATTGTGGATGTGTCCTTGTCACATTGGTAGATTGTAAATTTGTCCTTGAACTTTTGAACAGGTGAAGTGGAGAATTCTATTATTTATTAAACGTAAAATTTTTATAAAAGTAGATTGTCGATGTGTCCTTGTCATTTTTTGGAAGAAGAAAAGGAAGTTCAAGTTAGTCAAAGTTCAAGTTAGTCAAAGAGGATGAAATTGTGGTCCAACGATGCTGAATATCGGACAGGTGTCACTTACTAGTGCCTAGTCGCCAGTTCAACTCGGGGTCCGTTTTAAATGGTTTTACAAAACCTGGGGACTTGTGTTACAATTTCTCTAGGTTTTAAGAATTAAAAACCTGCAATAGTTTCGGGCATTTGGGACTTCTTCTTCTTCATTTTTTCTTAGGAAAATGCTAGCAAAGAGGGAATGGCCGACAGATACAATTGGCAACAAAACATTGGGGGATGAAAAAATTTAAAACAAAAACAATCGAATCAAGAGCCGCCACGTGTATTTTTTTTTTCCCTGTTTGAATTCCATGTTCGAGTGGCTTAATTGATTTACTAATATGACAGTAAATAGTACAATAAAATTAAGAGAGTTGCTACAAGTACACACAAGTCCCTGCCAGGCAATTCACGTGTGGGGCGAACCCCACATTTTTTTTTAAATCAGAGGTGAGGCCTCGGCAAGCACAGTGAGGGGCCTGTAAGGCCCCTCTGAAAGCTGCACCTGTACGTGCAACTTAATTCTAAAATCAAACGTTGCTCCACGTGTGATGATACACTTAATTCATTAAGTATTACTTGTCAACGATCACGTACGCTTTCAGATTTTTACCTAACAAGTTTTTGACGTTGTTGCTGAGCACTAATTGCTTTAATTCTAGTTTATTAATTTAGATTCGATACTAATTTGTTCTCAGGCTTATATCACACTATCTCAGTTTCTTTAATTTTGATTCTTTTTCAGGCTATCATCGATTTATGCAAAATCCTAACGAGATCGAGCTAGTTCCACTGGATTTCAAAATCGAAAGAACTTTCGGACAGCACGGAAGAGAACAACGTGAAGCAAGAGAAATGGTCGAAAATCTAAATCTGAATCCGAATCATGTCCAAGAACCACTTCAACTGCAGGAACTAATTCAACAGAGGGATGTCATCTATGAAGCCCATATTTTAGTTGGATATGCATCAATACAACCTACAATAATTTATCTCACATGGCTAACTTTCACATATGACCAAATGCCATCAACCTTTTCTAGCATCACTTCGGGTAAGCTACGAAAAATTTCACATGAACACATATTGGTCTTTCTCATATTGTGTGAAATTATCAATCACGAATGATTGTCAGTTGACGCATTTTCTGCCCCCTGATTTGACTAACTTGAACTTTCTTTTCTTCTTCCAAAAAATGAAAAGTTTACGCTTAATAAATAAATAATATCATTCTCTACCTCACCTGTTCAAAAAAGTTCACAATCTAGTAGATGCTTTTTATCTTATTATTAATATTATCATATATAAGCATCGTTATCATGTACAATAACCGCCAGTCATACTCTAGTTAAAAAATAAACCAAATTAATTGACGACACTTTCATTTTCTCCTAAATACAAAACTAAAAATGCTGAAAATCTCTAAAGCTTCACTATTAACATTTTGGTCAATATCTTGGAATTCTCAAACCTCAGACACTTTAAAGCATGACGGACGGAGAAGCCTCAATGCTAAGCTCGATTTCTCCCGTCGGCCCATTATGATTATTTGCAGCAGCTTCTAATTCTTCGTGCCTCTCCTCTTCATTCAATTGGGTCCTTCTGACCTTTGAAACAGCTTATGTAGGCCTATTACCATCAGTATTAAGCCAGTCGCAAGGGCGATTTTCATTGAGAAAGACACACGGATGACTGGTTGTTGGTCGGTCAAGCCCATGACTCTATAAATCAGGAATTATATATAGACAAAAATCAAAAGAAATATAACTCGACTTGTAAATTATAACCAATCGTTAATTGTGGATCGTGAATTCATAAGAAAAGGCTAAACACAACTCATGCATGATAACCAAGAAGAAGCAGCAAATCATCAAAATTTATATAAATTTTCACTAACTGAGTATCTCGAATCAAGTATCGCTTCCAAGATAATATTTTCTCCCATGACATAAATTAGCATGAATATGGACAGGATATGGGAAGGGAGGGGAGAAAATGTAATTATAAGATCATAAAAATAGGAGGAATGGGCTTGCTTGCCTGAATGTCGAGGAAAAGCACTACAAAATTATGTCAAGATCGATCCTGACTAATTAATTGTTAATCACACTCGAGCCTTATCATTCTATATATAGAGAGAAAAAGTTAAAATTACTGTACCTGGTCAGAGAAGTCAAGGGAATAAGATGTTGAAAGGATAACAGATAGAATCAAGTATAAGATAATTGCAAAGAATCAAGTATAAGATGACATTTTCTCGTAAGATAATAGCTAAGAATCAAGTATAAGATAATAGCAAAGAATAATGTTGGCAATCACATTAAAATTTTATAGCCATATCATGAAACTGTGGAGAAGAATAATCGATGAATCCAAAAACCCATCTTTTAAAAATCTTCTATATCGAACGTAATGTTTCCAAATGATCCTGTACGCGTAATTGAGAGAGAGAAATGGATAAGTGGTTGCTGGTTGGACATGCGCATTGCTGTGTACGCATTAAAAATTAGGAATTACAGACAAAAATCACACGGCAAGATCGTAAAGAGGAAAAATAAAAATTTGCCTTGATTATTTTCATAAATATAACTCGACTTGATAATTACTAAAATTATAATTAATCTTAAATCGTAGATCGTCCTTTTTACAATAAGAAAAGAATCCTAAATGCTTTACTTTTTGTACTTGAATGAAATTAAGGGATTGTTTAGTATTTTTTTTTTTTTCTTTAAAGTTGACAACTTTTTGTGGGCTAACTTTGTTTAGAAAATTAATGATTCGAACATTCCTCCTAAAGACAATTTGACAAAAAATCTTAGCCTTCACTTGAATTTGAAAAACGAGAATATTTCTCTATCCCAAAAAGATACCTTCAACGTGGCTAATCCAAGGTCTTTCACGTCCACGCAAGCTTAATTTCCTTCCAAATAATAAATTGTCACATAAGATACCACGTATGACAATTACTGTAATCGTTGAATACAAATAACATTATTCTTATTGATAATAAAGGATTTTCAAGTCAAACATTTTGGTACTAAAAGCAAAAATTACATTATAATTAAAAAAAAGAAATAAGATAAAAAATAATTTTTGTGTAAAAAATTGTTTATAAAGTAAAAATATTACTAATAATACTAAAAAATTACATATAAAAGATAAAAAAAGCTTTTTATAAGTAAAAAAATACCTATGTGTANCTTAGCAAACGAATTCAAACGTTCAATGGGAATCGTGGCGAGGTTTCCGGAATGGGGTCATAGGCCCAACACGGGCACTGTATGCCAAAGTTATGCTATTTTCTTCGAATGTCGATCATCTAAGCGTTCCAAATATACAAGTGTCTATTCCTCCACACTAACCTCATCATGATATCTCGAAACTTCCAAGCAGACCGTTAACTAATCTCTAGCTTCTTCTTCCTTCATGCTCAAGAAATCCATGTTGATGCCAAACTTAAGTGAATTGCGCCTTTCAAGATTCGGAGTTGTCTTTGCATTTGGGACCTTAAAAATATAAAAGTTTTACTGTTAGCCCCCATTGTATTGATATATTGGTAAGTTGGTTTCCAATTTTGAAAATGGAGCAAAGTCGCCCTCAACATTTTATTGAAAAGAATAAAAAACCAAAAACACTGAAAAAGGGAAAAAGAAAATAAAGGGAACAGGAAGAAGAAAAAAGTGAAATACCCAGCCCCTCAAAACCAACTGCCTTCGCCGGCAACCACCACCCCCAACACCAAAGCAGTGGCGGCGCCATCACCAACCCTACCTTCTCCACCGCGTTGCTTCATGGAGGTGTGCTCAGTGTAGTAGCTTGTAACAACTGTTGTGCATTTTTCAGTTTCTTAAATTTACCTGAATTAGGCACAGCAGATATGGCAACTCCAAATTTTCTGTTTCGGTATCGCAAAGAAATGTTTAACCGTTAGGCTGATAAGCCTCACAGTATCTGACCGATATGTAAGCCTTATCTCCATTCGCGGCTCCTCAATGTCTCCCACTTTCGACCGCCATGACAAAAAATATGCTGCAATTATGATGGATAAATTCATATTTTACTGATTGTCTTTACTTTGTGGTGTAGATTTGATGCTGATTGCAATGAACAAGAACAATAAAGAAGGAGAGAGTAGAAATAAAGAAATGGGAGGAAAGATTATAATGTTTATTCACTATTCAAGTGTAATTCATTGCAATCAAGAATCCTCATTTTATAGCTTCTAAATTACATCAAAAAGGAAATTTGCAACTAATAAGAAAAATTAAGAATTCCTTTTATTGCATCAAGGTTTTTACTAGATTGTTACTGGTGCCTGCAGATGACTATGCATTGGTTGAGAAATTTTGCCTTGAGAAATACAAGTTCTCGCAAGGTGACGTTGTGGTTTTCCGGTAATTAAATATCTTGCTTGGCATTAATATTTATCCTATTTTAATCCAGATTATTGTTGATTTTATGCTTTCTTCAGTTTTAAGCACAAGCTCATATTTGCTGATTTTTTTTGTCGGAATTGGATTGTTGTTTGCTGGATCGATAGCCACATAACCAAATGCTTAAAACAAATTACCAGTATCCTTTAAATTGTCATTGATCAAGATGTGTTCCCTGATCTGTTATTTTTTCCTATGAACATAAGCAGGAATGCAATCTCCCCACTTAACTGGTTTGTGACTGATCCTTGATTGTATTCCTTTCAGTAATTTAATGAATTTCTCTGTCTTTGCTTAGCCGGGTGTATCTTTCATTCCTTCTAGTAAGTCATTTATAGAAATGCCTTTGATGAAGTTGCGCATTGTAAAAGATTGATGCGGCTGAATATTTTCTCTTGAGAACAATTAACATTCTATATGCTGCATAATATGATTTATAAATCTGCTTTTGCAAACTTAACTTGGTAACATTGATCACATGGCATATGCTTTGAGCACTGTACTTTGAGGTTTTCTATTCTGTGCTCAAGAGGCATAGATTAGGACCAATAAAAATGTCAGCCTTCACTGTTTTCCTATCCAATCATCAAGAACTTTGAAAATTTTAACTACTGCATGAAGTATAGCTAGTTCTTCTTAAAATCATGAAACTAATTCTTCACGATTTATTTGAGGAGAGAAGCAGTCTTGCAATTAAAATCAAATGACACTTTCTCTGGATGTTTTGTTTCTATTCATTATTCACTGATGCCTTTTAAATATATATATATATATATTTGGGAATCATCATACTCGAAATTACTTGTTACTTTCTTGAGCCATGATTAAATTTATTTTCAAAAAAACTTCTTGAATGCAATCATAATGGATTCATAAATCATTTGGTTGTTATGCTGAGTCCTCGCAGATGGAGAAACTGGGGTTCTATAATCTTTCTATGGTCTCTCAATTCCGTTACTCAATTTTCTAGCACACTATAATCACCATTCCTGCACACCATTCCCACTTAAATACTAGCTCAAAGACATAAAAAGGGTGTAGTCAATACCCCTAACCAGAAGGGTAATTCATATTTGAAAGGTTTTCATCTATCGAGTGTTCCATCCATTTTAGGTTCTACTTTACAGGCAGATGCAAGAATTGGAAACCAATCATTGATTCCCTATTGTGGGGTGAATGGAGTTGGCTGTGAATTCTGAACGTTTTTGTTATTTTCCATTTGGTTTGATTGTGCTGTATCTCTATAATTCGGATTAGGCTACAGAACTGTACATGACATTTCACCTCATATGTTCATAATCCACTGAAAACTGACACGCTTTTACATTGGGCTTGATTGTCAGAGGTGGGAATATGGTAGCCATGAGAGTTGAAGTTTAGGGGTTAGTGTGTGTTGGTTATAGTTACTACATGGAGAGCTAGAATTTCTAAAGACAGGGCTGCTTCAACAGCTCTTGGCCACTTGGAGGCGGTACTGTGACCTGCTCAATTTGGAGGTGGAGAGTGATACATGTGGATAAAATTGATGTTTGAAAATAAATTTCTGTGTCAGTATTTATATGCCCCTAGCTTTTGTTATCATTTTTAATTTAGATTGCAAACCTTGCTATATATTCACAAAATTAAAAAAGGTAGATCAATCAATTAATTCCAATACATGCCATATATGTTACTTTTGTAACATGGTGGTAAAAAATTGTAAACAACATTTTTAGGTCTAAAATTTAATCGCATTCACCATCCTTTGCAGTTCCCCAAGTAATCACAAAGAGAAAAATGTAAAGAGAATGACTGCTTTGCTGGGCGACTGGATCAATATCTCTTCTTCATATGATGCTGTGATGATCCCTGAAGGGCATTGTTGGGTTGAGGGAGACAATCCAGCTTGTAGCATGGACTCAAGATCCTTTGACCCGTTATGTTACAAATTGCTTCATTTTTTTTTTTTTCACCTGTGAAGTTAAGAACTTCCATGGAATAGACTGATGGTTTTGTGGGTCATGCTGCTAGAAGCCATTGGTCAGTAATTCTAGTAGAAATTGGCAAAGTGTTTTGTAAGTGCCTGCGACATAATTTGTGTAGTCTTAATCAAATTATGCTTTAATCAACCAAATTCAAAGGTTTTATTGTCAAGTAAAGGATGAAATAGATTTGTTAAATTGAATTTATTATATTATTTTTATGTTCTTGTTAACCATACCATGCAAGAATCCATTCTGCAGCCAGCTAAAATTTGGTACAAAACAAATACGGGCTATGTTACAAATTGATAATTGTGGTGGGAAAAAAAAAAGAGACAGTAAGAGTAATTTAGTAAATAAGAGGCATTGAATGATCAAATGGATTCTACTGATAGAATTAGCCCTTTTGTTGCTGGTATATTATCAGTTCAGTATTTTCAACCATTCACTGATTGAGTATGAACCGAAGTCAATGACATCAGTTGACTTCTTCATGTGGTTACAGAGTTGCAAAAACGTGCAAAACCTATGCTATTGTTGAAAGCATCTTGCTTTTGAGCAATTCTATACAGTCAAAACCATCCTATTGGTAAATTTAAGCTTAGAACTGAAAGGATTGAATATCCACATTACATATACTAATATTGTGACTTTGCCTTTCTTGACTTGAATATGGTTTTCTTGGCCAGATTCCTCTCGGTTTGATTTGTGGACGGGTTACCCATGTTGTGTGGCCGCCTCACAGAGTAGGTGAAGTTGACAGAAAAATAACCGAACACAGATTGTCCTTCTGATTGTGTTAAGATTCGCGAGAGCATGTTCATCTTTCAGAAGAATATACATCGATCGTCTCAGGGTTGACATTTGCACCAAGGAAACATTATAAATGGTTATAGCAACTTATTCATTTGTATTCTATTGTTTATTTGTCACAAGTTGTCTGTTCTTTAGCATTGGAAAGTGTTTTATCATCATTAAGTAAGATCATTTTAACAAAAAAATGACTTGAGTGTTTATAAAAAGTTTACGAGCTTGAGCCAAAGATAGGCTAAGATGATTGGTTAAAAGAACTAGTTTGCTAAAATAAAGTTACAAACTGATATACATCTGAATTTTAATATATATATATATATATGTTAAGAAATATAGGGTTGTTTTGTTTTATTGTTTATTAAGGGTAGAATAGTCTTTTTAGTTTCCTTTATTTAGCCTATATATAGTTTATTTGTATTTATGTTAAATTATCTTTTTGTATTCAATTTTATTATACAGTATCAATGAAACCATAGCTTCTTCTTCTTTTTCTTTATTTATTTGGATTG